>JAJSOF020000042.1:9796865-9964365 GCA_025594305.2 Periplaneta americana
TTAAAAATCTTGACATTTTAATGGATAGCGATCTAAATTGGAACACTCAAGTAACACGCACTTGCAAAAAAATATATTCTCAACTTCACTCTTTGTTTCATATGAAAGAATTTCTACCACTTAGTCTAAAAAAGAATCTTATTCAGACGCTTGTAATGCCCATTTTGATTATTGCGATTCCCTACTAACTAACGTAAGTTCACTCTTAGCTGAGAGACTACAACGTGTTCATAATGTGTGCATACGATTCATCTGCAATACTCGTAAATTTGACCATATAACACCTTCCCTCCAGTTACTTTCATACGTGCGTCTGAAGGAACGAAGAACAATGGATTCACTGTCTCTTCAATTTAGAATCATGCATACTTCTACTCCGAATTATCTCTTATCGCGCTTTCAATTTCTTACAACTCTTCGAAACCGGCATCAAGCACTTCTTTCTATCCCTCGTCATAGAACGTCTCTATACTCATCCTCCTACACTGTAGAAATACCACGTCTCTGGAATTCGTTACCTAATGATGTCAGGGACTGCCGGAATTTATCAAAATTCAAAATTAAATAGGAAAATTTTGTCTTGTTTAATGCTTTTTTGGGTATAGCTACAAGTGTTGATTTGTGTTTTAAAATCGCAAGTTTCTTGTTTATGTTAGTTAATTAGGATACAATTAATTGTACTTAATCACTCATTTAAAGTTTGTGTGACTGCAACCTGTGTATATTTTTGTGTGACTTAACTTTGTTTATAGAGTTTTTTTCCTTTTTATTTCTGTTATTGTATTTGTATTTCTGTTGGTGTGGATGAGAAGGCCTGTTCGCCTTAACTACACCAGAATAAATAAATAAATAAATAAATAAATAAATAAATAAATAAAATATTTGGGCTGTGGTATGGTATTATAGTGTTGCTGTCGTATAGGTCTCTATAGAAGTGTGTTGCTTCTTTGATTACTCCCTGTCTTGTTCTCGTTGTATCTCCTCTTGCATTCTTGACTCCCAGCATCCTGTGTTTGTCCCGTTCTAGTTCCTTCTTTACTTTCCTGATAGATTTTGAAGTATTCTAGTATGTTCCGTGTTTGGTTTAGTTTGTATTCTCTTATGTCCTTTCTTATTTTTCTCTTTGTTCTCTTGTTTAGTTCGGCGTATTCTGTCCTCTCTCTTTCTATCTCTTGAAGGATTGTTTCATTAATTCTCTTTGTTCAGTCATTGATATTGTGTTTGTAGACAATTTGTGTTTGTTTCTTATTTTGTCCTCTCTTCTGGAAGCAATTTCCGTTGCAAGTAGTATACACTTTTGTGTTTTGTTGTATGATTCTTGTACATCTCTTTCTTCCTCGTTTGTTAATTGTTGGATTTTTTCCTCTAGTGTGCTTTTAAATATATCTTTGTTTATTTGCTTGGCTATTGGTTTGTTAGTTCTTGTTATTTTCCTCTTTCGTTTATTCAGTTCTAGTGTTGCTTTGACCAATCTATGGTCGGAGTCGAGCTTGAGGCCGTTTACTACTTGGACGTTTTCCACTATTTCCCGGCTATCACTTAGTATAAAGTCTATTTCGTTAGAAGTCTTCCCATCTGGTGATCTCCATGTCCATTTTGCTGTTTGGGTTTTTTGAAGAATGTGTTCAGTATTGATAGATTTTGTTCCCCCCCGCAAATTGAATGAGTTTGTTCCCCCTTTCATTTCTTGTGCCTATGCCGTACGGCCCCTTCGGTGTTTTTTCTTCGTTTTTTGTCCCTACCTTGCTGTTGAAGTCTCCGATTATAAACAGTCTTTGAGTCCTGTGTTTGTTAATTGTTTGTTCTAAGTCCTCGTAGAACTCTTCTAACTCTTCTGAAAGTTAGAATTGATAAAACAGTTATATTACCGGTTGTTATTTACGGTTGTGAAACTTGGACTCTCACTTTGAGAGAAGAACATAGGTTAAGGGTGTTTGAGAATAAGGTAAAGGTAAAGGTAAAGGTATCCCCGTAATATGCCATGAAGGCACTTGGGGGCATGGAGGTAGAGCCCCATGCTTTCCATGACCTTGGCACTAGAATGAGGTGGTGTGGTCGGCACCACACTCTGACTGCCTTTTACCCCCGGGAAAGCCCCGGTACTCAATTTTATAGGAGGCTGAGTGAACCTCGGGGCCATTCTGAAAGTTTGGCAACGAGAAGAAATTCTGTCACCACCTGGGATCGAACCCCGGACCTTTCAGTCCGTAGCCAGCTGCTCTACCAACTGAGCTACCCAGCCGCCCGTTTGAGAATAAATTGCTTAGGAAAATATTTGGAGCTTAGAGGGATGAAGTTACAGGTGAATGGAGAAAGTTACACAACACAGAACTGCACGCATTGTATTCTTCATCAACATTAAATCCAGACGTTTGAGATGGACAGGGCATGTAGCACGTATGGGCGAATCCAGAAATGCATATAGAGTGTTAGTTGGGAGGCCGAACGGAAAAATACCTTTGGGGAGGCCGAGACGTAGATGTGAAGATAATATTAAAATGGATTTGAGGGATGTGAGATATGATGATAGAGACTGGATTAATCTTGCTCAGGATAGGGACCAATGGCGGGCTTATTCGAGGGCAGCAATGAACCTCTGGATTGCCTAAAAGCCAGTAAGTAAGTAAATGAGTAATGGTGAAATATAGTGCAGCTTACAGCTGTACCGTATGTAAGACTGAGTAACAAAGAAGGGCCAGATACGCCTACTTCATTTTTCCAAACAAGCCTGGACATAGAGAACCTAGGCAGTTAACAAAGTAGGATTTATTTAACGTAATTTGAATTTAGAAAATAGACAAGCAGACTTAGAAATGAAGTAGACAAGTACCAATTATACTTTTTTATATTTATAATTACAAGATTACTTCTGATTGAGGTTCTGGCTGATACATGTGTGTGTGTATGTGTATGTGTATATATATATATATATATATATATATATATATATAAAAAAGTCGTCCTCGGTAGCGTAGTTAGTATGGCGTTGGCCTTCTATGCTTGAGATTGTGGGTTCGATCCTGGCCCAGATCAATGGCATTTAAGTATCGTCGCTCGAGTTCTTAACTGTTCTAACTTCACAAAACTTGATTCTGAGAAAACAGTGATTGTAGGTTATGCAAGCTATAAAAATTTGTATAATGAATTACAGAAAAATCAAATGCACAACAATTTGATATTAGTTACGAAATATTTATTGAGTACTTAAATAAGTATTTTCACTGGTACATAATGGCTGTATTGTAAACAGATGTATTGGAGTTAGAACCTATCACAATATAAAAGTCAAAATCCCTTAACTACCAGATGGTGTGTATCCAAAACACTACTAATGTCTACTTGTTAATATGTTTTAAACACATTAGTTATAGTTTAACCTATACTTGATTACAAAAATATTTTCTTTATTGTAAACAATATGTTTAACTTTGCAGTAAGGTGTAGTAGAGAAATTCATGTCTTTCTAAATTTCTTATAGTTTTAAAAGTGTTTCGTCATCATTTCATGTACAATTAGGTGCACTTTGTGAGTCTGAATTGCTTTAAGGTTTCTTATTAATGATACTGGGCTGAATATTTCTGTAAGTTTTAGTTTGTTTTCAATGACACTGTGCACTGCATCAATCTCTTATGCAAGACTATGGCCGGGTTCTGAAAACTTCTGTTCTATGCTGATAATTTTCTGATTGTTACTTAACCCTGCTGTTAAGTGAATATTGTTTTCTTAATATTTTCTTGAAATAGTGAGATATGCTTATGAGACTCAGTGACTTTGTCTAATAATGCAATATGCATTTGTGATTTGAAAATAATTTAATTTTTTCAAATAGTTTTGTCATAATCTGAAATTGTTACTCATGTAACGTTCGGGTCAATATGACCCAAAATAAGATTTTATTATTTTCTAATGTGTTAACATTTTTTTAAAGAATTTGTATCATGTTTTTATTATAATGAGTAGAAATTGAATAATTACCAACAATCAGATACACTAATTTACAACAATGGACTGGTTTCCTGTTGTTTTTCTGAATGAATTCCTTCTAAACTGTTACATTTTATCTGGATAAATATTTCAATGTCGTTTCTCAGTTTGAGTTCACACACCATGACGGAAAGACCATTGACTAATGCTCAGTTAGTATCAGTTGTGAATTCCTCCGACAGTGAAGAGTTTGTTTCAGAATTTGAAGATAATCTAAGTTATGAATCTGAAAGTGAAAATGATGACGATTTTGACAGTCAACAACCAGTCAATATTGTTCAGTTAATTCTTTCAAGAATAAAGCTATAGAATGGAAGTTTAATCCACCTCCGCAACAGGGCCATCTTTCTGCCTCAAACCTCATCAAGACTACACCAAGTTTTACAAGGTATGCCACCATAATGAAATAATATAGATGCCAAACATAGAAGGACGGCGAGTTTATGGCCAGCAATGGGCAAATATCGACTGTATTGTTTTCCAGGCTTATGTAGGACTCTTGCTTCTTGCTGGTGTTACTTGATCTCATGGGGAGTCAACAGAAAGTCTATGGGATCAGAAAACGGGCAGAAACATTCTGGGGACAACTGTTTCACTTGAAACCTTTTGCAAGATATCGCGTGTCTTTTGATTTAATAAGAAATCTACTAGAGAATAAGGAAGACGCACTGATAAACTTGCTGCTATTCGTTGCATTTGGGAGAAATGTCTGGAGGTCCTTCCTAAATTCTTCAATCCTGGCGAAAATATAACTGTCAAACAGTTAGTAGGATTTTGAAGTCACTGTCCATTCCCAGCAAACCATCGAAATGCGGAATAAAAATATGGACACTTTGTGACAGCAAAACTTCATATGCATTGGTAGCACAAGATTATACAGGGAATGAATATGGACCATCAGAAAAAAAGTCAGGGTATGAGGGAAGTGTGTGATCTTTCCAGTAACCTAAGGGGTCAAAATGTAACTTGTGACAAATTTTTCACTTCTTACAATTTGGAACAATACTTCTGAAAAAAAAAATGACAATGTTGGGGACTATACAGAAAAATAAGCCAGAACTTCCAAAGCAAATGAACAAAAAGGAAATATATAGTTCTTCATTTTACTTCACAAATGATACTACTGTGGTCAATTATGTCTCGAAGAAAAACAAAAATGTGTTAATGAGTACACTGCATCATGGCAATGAAGTCAACAACAGGAATGATAAGAAGCCTCAAATGATTTTAGATTATAATGCATCGAAAGGAGTTGTAGACACACTTGACCAAGTAACATATACATATACTTGCAAAAGAAAAACAAACAGATGGCCAGTGATACTTTTCTACAAGATTCTTGATGTATCTGCTTACAATGCGTATGTCTTGTGAACTTGGCTAGACCCAAATTGGAATGCAAACAAATTGACTAGAAGGAGATTATTCTTAGAGGAACTTGAAAAATCACTGACAAATGAACATATTTAATCAAGAAAACACTTTTCAAGAACAGAGGAAGCAATCTGAATTGTCAAGAACATTCAAAAACCTAAAATTGTGACTACATTACCGGTATCAGAGTCTAGAAGAGGAAAAACTGTAAAACGTGAACGATGTAAGTTCTGTCCATCAAGCAATGACAATAAAACGAACATGTTGTATGGACACTACAGCAAACATATTGTAAAGGTCATGTCACATATTTGTGTCACATAATTGTAAGCAATGATAAAGAATTGTGATTATGTATATCATGTGTGTTACACAAAACATAAGACAGAAGTTAATCATTATAACATAGCACAAGCATTTAGTTCAATCTACAATTTTTCAATGCCTATTGTATTATAAGCTAAGCATTTCATTCAAACAAGTATGTTTCTTCAATTTGGTGTTATTAATTTTTAATAAGAATGTAGAAAAAAACAAATGAATAATATAGCAAAAAAAATATCACGAACGAATAATAGTAAAAAAAGCAAAATAATGTAAGATTATAATAAAAAAAAATAAATAACAGTAATATTAACAATAACAATAATGATAAACTATGTTATTGTAGTCATGCAAATGTTCACAAACATGATTTTGTAATTTTATATGCAATTATAATACGTCGGGTCATATTGACCCGAACAGCACATTCGTATAGTAAAATCTAACAGAACAGCAGGGTTAAAAAGTGCAAGAGGGCTATTGACATGATACTGTTTCTATTTTGCGGAACACATGAGTGGGACCAAAGTTTAAATTTTGTAACCTTGGGATTGTTTGCACAGATTTGATTGAGAATTGAAACCAGAGCACTAGCAATATCATTCCTGGCTCTACCGGACTGAGATTCATTCCAAATTGAGCAGTGCGTTTTTCTATCCACAAAACAAAAAGCTGTTAAATTATAACAGTTTAGTTTTCTTTTATAGAAAAAAATTTGATACATTTGCTTTACGTAATGCTAAAGCATTTTCTAGGTCATAACAGGCTAATGCAGTGGTTTGATCTCCTATCTTAAAATCCCGTTTATTCCTATCTCTTTCTTGCTCCCCTTCATTTTTTCTAAATACATGGTATGTGTTACATTTTAGTTCGTCATCAGTAGGTTTTACATTACATTTAAATGTCTCACAATGATCACATCTATCGTTTTAGGCTTAAAGAAACTGAGGTTAAACTCTGTACAAAAACCTTTCTATAAAATAATATTCTCTTTAACAGGTTGGCTTGAATACTCTTTGTACAATGAATACATGCGTAATATATTCAAATTTGAATCCAGATAATGACGACTTGATGAGGCTCGACAGTAATGAGAATCAATTACTGAAAATGACTTTATTTGCTCTCGAACTTTATCAAGTTGTTAAATGTTATGTTTTATTTAACGACGCTCGCAACTGCAGAGGTTATATCAGCGTCGCTGGATGTGCCTGAATTTTGTTCCGCAGGAGTGTTTTACATGCCAGTAAATCTACTTACATGAGCCTGTTGCATTTAAGCACACTTAAATGCCATCGACCTGGCCCGGATCGAACCCGCAACCTTGGGCATAGAAGGCCAGCGCAATACCAACTCGCCAACCAGGTCGACATCAAGTTGTTCTTGTGGAATACCTCTGTTAGAGTGTTTTCCTTTGATGGGGGAACGAGGTACACCAGTTTCTGCACTTATTACATTATCAAAATTATGAAAAAGCCTTTTCTGGCTAATATCAAGGGTGCTTAGGATATATTTTTTACACACTTTCAGTAACTCATCGTTAACTTCAAAATAATACAAGTTATAGTATCGTCCTTTTCTTCCAGCATTACACTCTTGTTCATCTCCATTGCAGCCATTTTGTTTACATAATCACATGACTGTATACTGTACTATGATTGGCGTTTGAAGATAAACCCATTAAGAATTCAAATTACTCTTACGTTGGGAGTTAGAACTAAAACAAATTGTAAATTTAAACTTTGTTTTGCTACATTTTCATGCTTTTATGAAAAATTTATATTCTTTACGTCCATAAGTCTCGCACGGATACAATAACTCAATTAAAAAAAAAAAAATGGACTTAGAACCATTAAGAACTCGAGCAATGGTATGTTTAAATGCGATAGGCTCATGTCAGTAGATTTACTGCCATGTAAAAGAACTCCTGCAGGACAAAATTCCGGCATACCAGCGATGCTGATATAATCTCTGCACTTGCAAGCGTCGTTAAATAAAACCGTAATTTAAATTTTCTATTAACATCAGTAACATCACTTATAGTCCTGAGCCGTGGCGTCACGGTCTAAGGCATCCTGCCTAGGACTCACGTTACGGAATGCGCGCTGGTTCGGGTCCTCATGGGGGAAGAAATTTTCTCATGAAATTTCGGCCAGTGTATGGGACCGGTGCCCACCCAGCATCGTGAGCATTTGAGGAACTACGATAGATATCGAAAATCCGGTTTCGCAAACCAGCCAAAATGGCTGGGGAGATCATCGTGGTAACCACAAGATACCTCCATACTTGTTGGATGATCGTCCACCTCTGCTTCGGCATGTAGACATGAAGCCAGCAGCGGGCTGGTCGATCTTCGCCTTTCATGGGTTGTAGCTTCATGGATTTACAATTGTTTGTAAATATGTTACTAGTCATTAATGAATGCAATGGAGGGGAAAATGAGATGGCAACCCTATTCAGTTATCTCCTGGCTTAGTTGCTTCATGAGTGATGCCTCATTGGTGTCACTTATGAGGCTAGGCAGCTGCCTAGTTTGCTTATGGAGAAGTTCGCTGCTGTTTCTATATCATGTTAATATATTTCATATTTAACTATTGATATTTTGGTGCAGTACCATGTGAAGTAATATTTTGTGTGTTTTGTTATTTTGATAAATTGTTGTAATTAATTTTTCTTCTAGTGTTTATGTACTGTTATTTAGTATTTCTTATGCTTACACTTGGCTTTTTTACTTTAGTGTATTTCTGTTAAGAGAATAAATTTTAAAGGAAACTCAGCTCTTATATCACATACAATTAAGTATAACAGGTTTTTATATTCTGAGGTCGAAGTATATATACCGGTACCTATAAAAATTGGTAAATTTTGTTACATTATTTTATATTGGGTGTAAGGTAATTAAACTTGTGACAAAACCAAAAATTATAACATTTTAATGGAGAATAAATCTTTCTAGTTCAAAATATATGTTTCGGTTTACTACCAGTACTACAGTACAGTATATGTTTAAAAGTCTATGAATATAATTGTGTACTTTCTTATATCGTAGTTAACTTTTATTTTAATTTAATCTTTACTATTCCTAACAAATATTTATCCTGATCGAGAGTAGCGCATGTAAATATGTGGCCTAGATAAGGCAAGAGATTTCTTTTATATACTGCATTTGTCTTTGGTTTTTATATTTTTATATTGATAGATATGTATTCTTTTTTTAAGTTTGAAGTAATGTAGGAGCACATTATATACCGTAAAATGGGGCGAATAACAACATTTTTCTGGGGAAAAAATATTGGTTTCAAAGAAAGGGAAATTTCATTTCAGCAGCAGGAAATTTTGTCCCTTTGATTTGAAACATTCTATGTTGGCAATTCTGTTAGAAACCATGCTTTTCTAGAAGGATTGCAACTAAAAAAAAAATGTTTTTGTGTTCGAGATTTTTTTCATTTTCAAGAGAAGAATTAAACTTTGAATACCATTACAATTTCCTAAAAGTGTAAGTAATTTTAAATCATCTATGTGCAATTATTGGTCATTGAAGATATTTTTAACGCAAAGTTTAACCTGTAATTGTGCCACGTGTTTTCAGCAGATCCATTTTGATTTTCTTCTGTGCAGATTGGACCACGAACGGGGTGAATAGCAACATCATGCCCAGGACTTACACACCTGATCCACATACCAAAAGGTACAAGAAAGTGGATGAAGACAAGATTCTAGCAGCTTCTAAAGATGTGGAGAAAGGTCTTAGTTTTAGAGAAGCTGCTAGAATTCATGGCTTAGACCATACGATTTTGTACCGACATTTCAAAAAATAAAAAATGGGCCTGAAAATGAAATCACATGGTGGACAGCCTGTTCTAAATCTTGATGTTGACAGTGTGCTGAATAGGGATATCGAATGGACTCATTTGACTTGAGAATTATTGTTAAACATTACCTCGATAAATGTGGAAGAAAAGACCCCAGATTTAAGGATAACTTTCCAGGGAAAGATTTTGTTTATAGTTTCCTCATGCGTCACAAAGCACGTCTTTCAGAACGCATGAGCCAGAATATTAAAAGAAGCAGAGCTGGAATATCAAAAGATACCATTGAGGGATATTTTGAAAACCTCTCTGCCTCTTTGGATGGAGTCCCATCAGCCAATATAGTGAATTATGATGAGACGAACTTGGCTGACAACCCTGGCCGAAAGAAGGTGATAACCAAAAGGGGTATAAAGTACCCAGAGAGAGTCATGAACCATAGCAAGTCTGCAACCTCCATAATGTTTGCTGTAGCAGCGGATGGAAAATTACTTCCACCCTATGTGGTTTATCAGGTGACAAATGTTTATGACTTGTGGACAGTTGGGGGACCAAAAGGTGCCCGCTGCAACGGAACACCATCAGGATGGTTTGATGTGAATTGTTTTGATGATTGGGTTGCGAATATTGCTGTCCCATATTTCCGAAGGCTGGAGGGCAGAAAAATTTTGATTGGGGACAATTTGTCATCACATCTCTCAGTGGTCTCAATTGAGCTCTGTGAAGAGCATAATATTTCTTTTGTGTTTCTTCCTGCGAACTCAACGCATCTGACGCAACCTCTGCATGTGGCCTTCTTCCGACCGTTAAAAATGGCTTGGAGGAAGATTTTGAGTGCATGGAAGACTGGCCTGGGAGAAGGGAGTCATCTGTGCCAAAGACAGTGTTTCCTCACCTGTTAAAATCTTTGATGGAAGCTGTTAGAGAGAACGAAAAGAAGAATGTTCTGTCAGGTTTCTTTAAGTTTGGGATTGTGCCGCTTAATAAAGACAAAGTCCTGTCACAACCGTCACATGACAGCGAAGATCTTGATAATTCCAATGAAGTTGTCCAGGATTCTGTTTTAGAAATATTGAAGTCCCTTCGCTATGACAGTTTGCCAAAGCCAAGGCAGCAAAGGAAGAAGATGAAGATAATGCCAGGTCAAAGTGTTACTGGGGCAGACTTCAGTGAAGAAAGTGAAGATGATCCCGATCCTGTTATTGCCGCTGACAGTTCCAGTGACAATGAAATCACAAATGAAGACACTATTGTTGCAGACGTAAACATGCAACAGAGAAGTGAGTGTGTGGGTAAAGATGGGAAAACATATAAAGGCATTTTTCCTGTGAAAAGTGCTGACATAAATATAAATGACTGGCTGTTAGTGAAGTTCCATAGCCGCAGCTATGTAGGGAAAGTCACAGTTTTGTCTCCCAAATTTGGAGCAACATTTCTGAGGGAGAAGCCGTCTAACAAAATGCAGGGTTCCTTGTTTGTCTTCCCCAATATAGAAGACATTAGTGAATTTAAATATGACCAAGTAGTAGGTAGGCTTCAACCGCCACTGTCAGAAAGAAGAGGAATTCTGACTTTTGCAGTAAAGTCAAAGGAGTGGTAATAGTGTTCTTTGTGTATCATTGATGTATGCTCTTATTTTACTTTTTAAAATACATAAATTGTGTTGCTATTCAACCTATATGATGATGACTAGCAAAGTACATAAGAATCAAATACGTGTTGTCATTCACCCCACCTAAGGGGTGAATAACAACAAAAAGAAATTATTTTTATATATATTTGCATATAATTTAAAATTTCTAGATTTTCAGGATATAATGTTAAGAAGTAGATAAGGGTAGTGTAATTTTTTTTGTAGTCTTATATTAATTTCTGAAACATTTATGCTAAGAAAAACATTAAAATTTGTTGCTATTCACCCCATTTTACGATACTTAATTTCATTTATGATGTTTACGTACAAGTTCAGAGAATTGATAGCTCATATTAAATTGAAAGAAATAGTTCAAGATAACCCACAATATAAATAATTTCAATATGCATACACGGACTTGGGAGGTAACATCATTGTAGCAACTGTGTTGGAAAGAGAGGGAGAGATTCCCTCACCAACATGGCGACGTGCGAACTAGTGGCACGATATTTTAACATACGGTGTTTCCTCCATTTTAGTACAGAGCTCAATGGTTGTAACGTCGCCGTCTGCTATTCTTACACGCCTTCCCACTTCCTTAAATCCTCATGTTCTCAAGCGTACACGAGATAGTTAAACACTTTCCCGCAAGAGTGCTAGTAGGATGCCCAGTGTCGCAGTCCAACCAGAGTATAGCATCGCCACCCAATCTGTTATGCCTACGCGAAAGACAGGAAAACGTGGTTTCAGAGAGTTGGTGCTGATGTTTTTATGTCTGTTTGTTTAGTGATTTGTGTGGCTGTTAGTCTATAAATCTATATAAACTAATAAAAATCTTTCATGAAAGTTCCATCTCGATTTTATGGAGAACGGTACAATTTACGTGTTTATGTATGCATGCTCATTCCATGTCAGACTGATAAAACTACGTCCATTACATTCCAAACTATTGGAAACTATTATCAACTATTTTAAAGAGGACAGTGCTACATTCAATAAACCTTGCTGAGGTATGGTGGGTAGTTCTGAGATGAAAGCGAGCAGTACCAGTAGCTAATATATTACTCAGCCAATTTGTAATCAATGGCTCAAATGAGACTAAAGAAAGAGCAGTGGCAAGAACGAACTAATGAGTAATAGCTCAAAGTGTCAGATTGTTCATTACATTACTCAGTGCCTTTTTTCAGATAGAAGAATAAATGTCAATTAATGTAAAGCAATAGATGGTCAAAGTATAATACTACCTGGTACAATATCCTAAATATTTCCACGTTTTTTGTGCATTTTATTTATTTTGCTATTATAAAGATAATCCGGAATAATGAAACCAAATGCATTAACCAATATTATCGTGGGCCGTTGAGGGGAGAGGGCACAGGAATTCTTTGGGGAGACTCAAGCCCACCCTTACCCCCTTTTAGCGTCACTCCTAATCTAAAATCGATTGCAATTCAATTTACAGTAGCCTATATAATTGCTGGGATCAATATCTAATGAATATATATATATACATATATACTTAGCAGAAGTAATATATATATATATATATATATATTACTTCTGCTAAGTATATTGTCTACGAAATGGTGTATTGCTGTGTGCCGCATTGCACAAGCAAGACCGGAAAAGTCAAGAGGATTTCATTTCATGAATTTCCTTGTGATACAAAACTGAAACAAAAATGGCAAAAAAATGTATCTAGAGATAATTTCGTGCCTAATTTTCAATCAAGAACATCCTTTGTGTGTGGCCTATATTTTCTTGATGCTGATTATCATCCAGACCTGAAAATAAAAAATTGAAACAAAATGCTATCCCATCAGTTTTTTTTTTATCCTCCGAATAAAATACTTAAACCCATACCACAGAGGCGAATATTAATAAAGCATGAAGTAAAGAAAAACAAAAAAAGAAAGAAGGCTGAGTCTTTTGGAGATAGATATGAATGTCCTATTTCTGACGGCAACAACGAAGATGATGTTGAACATACGATTAAATGCAGCAGGTCTGTTGAAGTTCAGACAGACTCCGAAGCTGGACAGTGTTATAAATAAGAAAGAGAAAAAACGACTGAGATTAAAATTGTTGTATGCCAATCAGAAAATTAAGAAGTTGGAAAATGATTTGCAATTACAGAAAGAATGGATGGACCAGTTTCATAATAAGTACTGCAGCAATCTAGAAGCAATAATAGAGTCTAATAAATAAGATCCTACTGATTTCAAATCTTCATTTATTTTAGAACAAATTCTGAATTATTATAAGCAGTCGCCCTGTTGATCAGAAAATTTCATAAAACAGTGCGTAATATGGCATTTAATTTCTCCAAGGGGTATAGTTACGCAAGAAACAATTTGTTAAAACTGCCTTCTATAAGCACTTTGAATCACTATCTAGGAGACGTATCTTGCGAAACAGGAGTGACAGATCTCGTGAGAGAGAGAGAGAGAGAGACTATTTGCAGAATCTGAGAGACTGAATGAAGCAGAAAAATTAAGTTCCCTAATTATTGACGAAAGGGCCATAAAACAGCAATTATTGTATGACAAGAAACTAGACACAGTTTTTGGTCATAAGGACACGTCTTCTCATGTAGAAGCTCTCCGATGTGAAAACAATTCTGTTTCGAAAGATGTAACTGATAAAGAGCTAGTTCTTGCAAATAGTCTGTTATGTTTTCTTATTTCTGGCATATCCACCTGTTATAGACTTCCTGTTGCTTTTTTTTTTTTTTTTTAAAAGACTTTCTGGGGTTTAACTTCACAGTTTCATACTATCAGTGATAAAGAGGTCGAGTCTGGTTTTGTGATTTTAAGATTAGTTACAGATAATCATAAAACAAATGTGAACATGACGAGACGACTGTCCAACGGGAAGACAATAAAGGCTAGAATTAGTCAACCGAATAATCCAGAATGGCCTCTCTTCTTAGCTTTCGACCAGTGCCACATATTGAAAAATTTAAGAACAACTCTTTTAGAAAAGGCAATGTATGATAAAAAAGGAACAAATTAGTGGCATTCGCATTAAAAACTTATATAGAATGCAGTCGAAAGAAGTAGTTAAGCCAGTCCCTTTCCTAAGTAGGAAACATGTAGCACCAACCAATTTCGAAAAGATAAATGTGAAAAGGGTTAAAGATATATTTTCGTCTGAAGTAATAACCACTCTACAATGTTTGAAAGACAACAGCAGCCACTTCAAAGCGCAAGGTTTTCAAAGCTGTGGTGCCACTATCATGTTTCTGAAAATGATAAAGAAGTGGTTCGAAAACCATGATGTGAGAAGCACTTCTTTGCAGCAATTAATGCCAGAGAAAATGCACTTTTTCAATATAAGTGACGAGAGATGGAATGGTTAAGAAGTGATTTTGCATCATACCTTGCAGAAATTATAAATGCAAGCAATGAGCAGGGTATGGAATTTTTATGCAAAGACACCTATGAAGTTGTTCTCCTGACATCTTCCTCCACTGTCCAGTGCACAAAGTATCTGCTTTCATCTGGCTTCCATTTCGTTCTCATACGGGCATTTAATATTGATCCTGTAGAGCATTTCTTCAGTAAGCTGAGACAGACATCTGGGAGCAATGACATGTTAGACTGTAGAGCAGTTATATTTAGCATGAACAGAATACTGAAAACTGGATTAACTACAGGAAATAACAAGAGAATTCCTATAGTGATGCTCTCGTCTGGAACTAACCAACAGAAAAACGAGATTTCGATTCAAGAAAATGTATTAGTATTAGTATTAGTATTTATTTATTTAACCTGGTAGAGATAAGGCCGTCAGGCCTTCTCTGCCCCTCTACCAGGAGATTCCAACTACAATATCAACAATAAAATTACAATTAGTATTAAATTTACAATTACAATTACAAATAATATTACAGTTGTAATGAATGTAATGTCTGTGTTAAGCAAACTTCACCAACCTCCATGTAAGTGAAATTGTTTATCAGTAAAACTTTAAATAAATTCGTTAACTAAAGACTGGCGATATCCTTTAACTTATTATAACTCTAGGTATGTAAAATTTAATTTTCAGGCCTTGGATTTGTGACAATGAAGTTGGCATCTCTGATTTACAATGGAGATTTCGTAGTACAACAAGTACAGACGGAAATCGAATGTAAACTATGCTGTCAGCTGGTCAGCAAAGAAAAATGCAGTTCACCTATAATGGACTTAATCTACAAGAGGATATCTCCGATAAGATGCACTATGCACCTGAAATGTTAGTGTTGGTACTAAGGACAATTTTCGAATTTGTGTGCAAGGCCTCGAAGTTGGTGACCGTCAGGACATGTGAAACGCTAACTAAACTTATTCTTCCTGTGTTCACGTAGGCTTCGCGGCTGGTGTACATGGTGTGTGGATATATATATATATATATATATATATATATATATATATATATATATATATATATATAAAGTAGTCTCTAGGGGGAGTACTTCCGGTGATAGGTCGTAGGTTCTTCTTCTGGCATCTGATTGGTCCTACGTTGTCCAATATATATAAAGTAGTCTCTGGGGGAGTACTTCCGGTGATAGGTCGTAGGTTCTTCTTCTGGCATCTGATTGGTCCTACGTTGTCCAATCCGGTTGAGGTCTGTATGAAGGGGAGTATTCATATTAAATACTGGCCCTTATAAGGTCCGAAAGAGTGACCTTGATACCGTGCCTGATGTCCGGATGAAGGGGGGCGCCGCGTACATGTGGAGATCTGGCTTCTCGTTCCTAAGTATGATCTTGGAATAGACTTCCCCATGAGTTGCTGAGTTGTAACCCCTCGTCCTTGTTGATGTTGTTGGGATGTTGTTTAATGTGGAAGGCTTCTTTAACCAGTCTTCTGTATAAGTTGTCTTCTTTATCTATTATCTTGATATTGTCGAATTCGATGGCGTGGCCTGAATCTGAATCTGCTGATTTTTCGTATGGTCCGTATTTGCAGAGTCGGATGTGTTCCTTCCTTCTATCTTTCACCGTACGTCCAGTTTGGCCTATGTATTTTAAACCGCAGGAGCAAGGGATCATGTATATTCCGGCTGATTGGAGGTATGGAAGTTTATCTTTGACTTTGACTAATGAGTGGGAAATCTTGTGTGGGGCGTTGTATACCGTCTTTATATTGAATTTCCTGTGGTTAGTGAGTCTTCTTTACTCAAATGCCCTGCCTCTTTAGGCGATAGTCACATGCAAAGTTTGAGCATGTTCGTGTGTAAATGTGCAATTCCCATATTTCTGAAGGATATTGCTTCAGAAACAACAGAATGTTTTGAGCGCGTTAAATTTCTGAATCCAAAACCAACAAGTCGGAAAATACTGCGAGTGTAACCTGCCTCCATGCCATCAACATCAAGTTGAGCTGTGAGGGACATCAATGCAGCGCTCTGAGGTAAGTAGTGGAGAAACTTTGCACTATTTCAATGTAAGCGCTTTTGGTCGAAGTGGGAAGGCGCATAAGGATAGCAGACGGTGATGGTTATAGCTTACACTATTTGAGGGCACTTGTAGAAATGATAAAATGAAAGTTTGCATATACTTAAGCCTAATAGGAGTGAATTAATTTCTCAGTACAGTGTGGCACTCTATATTAGCTACACAAAATGTCGTCAAAAGAAAATTATTATGATTTTTTGTACTTGAATTAATGTACCAGTAAAATGACTGGCATTGTAAACACATTTTCAATGATATCGGTGTGTCAGACCACGATCTTTTCAAATGCACCTCGTATTGTAACCACTGAACTGAGTTCTTTCAGCAGCTTACATTCTGCAGATATGTTAACACTTAAATGTCTGTTACAGTCGTGATGGATATAATCAAGAAGGAACCTGAATTTGACCCTTTGGCTGTGCAATGGAGTGACGAGACTGATACAGCAGAGAAGAAGCCCATACCAGAGGTAAATTGAGTAGCTCAGTGCCAGAGTTGCCTAAGCCACAAATTTTTAAGCCTCTAATTTCCGCAGAGAATGATTGTAAATTATCATTTATATGTGTGACATAGTACTTGCACTAGATAAATATTAAATGAAGGTAGAGGAGAAATAATTTCCAATTGAGAGTATATAATCTAAAAAACGACGTCTAAGTTTAGACTTCAATAACTTTTTTCAGTGTAATTGTGGTATGGCCAACACTAACACTGAGCCACTCAATTCAGAGGTGCTGGTTGTAATTTCTATGTGGGATGTGTTTAATGTTATAGAATATTACATGAAGTGTTATATTCCCCAGTTTATAGTAGCAGACTTTAATTATAGACTTTAAGAAATTTTAAATCTAGTGTTCTTTTTAATAGCATATATTACATGCTTCTTTTATCATCTCTCTTACTACGAGGCACATCCAGAAAGTACTGTAAGTTTCCCGATTTTTTCCCCTTGAAAGTAAACGTAATTAGCCGTGTCAATTGCGCATGCATAACAGATCTATGACGTATCAATCATATGCCAGCCGGACAGGTCCCGCCTGGTGCCAGTAGCGTGGCAGCAGTGGTCCGAAATGGAAGCTCTTATTCCTTCTCCTGCCGCCTGCGAGGTTCGGTCGGTGACAAAGTTCTTTAATGCACAAAGCATTGCGCCAATTGAAATTCATCGGCAGCTCTGTCAGGTCTACGGGCCGAACATCATGAGTAAGCAGATGGTGCGTCGCTGGTGTAGGCAGTTTTCCGAAGGTCGTCAAAGTGTCCATGATGAAGAGCGCAGTGGGCGACCGTCCCTCATCAATGATGATCGTGTTGAGCTGGTGCGGTAGTGCATCATGGAGAACCGTTGCTTCACGATTACGGAGCTGAGCAGCCATTTTCCGCAGATATCGCGATCCTTGTTGCATGAGATTGTCACTAAGCACCTGCTGTTCAAAAAAGTGAGTGCCAGGTGGGTGCCGAAAAACCTGACAACCAAACACAAAATGCAACGTTTAAGAGCAGCACTGACATTTCTGCAATGGTATCACGATGACGGCGACGAGTTCCTCGACAGGATCGTCACGGGCGATGAGACTTGGATTTCGCACTTCACCCCGGAAACCAAGCAGCAGTCAATGCATTGGCGGCATAGTGGGTCTCCAGTCAGGACGAAATTCAAACAGATGCTGTCGGTACGGAAAGTGATGTGCACGGTGTTCTGGGACAGGAAGGGCATTCTGCTCATTGACTTCCTTCCAAGAGGTGAAACAGTGAACGCTGACCGTTACTGTGAAGCACTGCGAAAATTGCGACGTGCCATTCAAAACAAGAGGCGTGGAATGCTTACTGCAGGTGTTGTGCTCCTCCATGACAATGCTCGTCCACATACGGCTCGGCGCACAGCAGCTGTTTTGACGGAATTTGGCTGGGAGTTGTTTCAGCAACCACCCTACAGTCCCGATCTTGCTCCCAGCGATTTTCACGTTTTCTTGCACCTCAAGAAATTCCTGTCCTCCGGTGACTGTTTTGGCAACGACGAAGAGCTGAAGACGTGTGTCATACGCTGGTTCCATTCACAGGCGGCAGAGTTCTACGACAGAGGGATACAAAAGTTGATCCCACGATACAAGTGTCTCAATTCTGATGGTGGCTATGTTGAAAAATAGCTGAAACATTGCTGTACCTGTACCCAATAAATGTTTTCCTGAAAGTGTGTTCTTTTTTTTTTTTAAATAGGGAAACTTACTTTCTGGATGCGCCTCGTATTTTAAGAGCTGAAAATGGACACTGGTTTAAACTGAGTTTTAAACTAACCTTCGATCAAATTGTTCTTTATAAATCCTCTTATGTTTTAATATCTTCTATTTTTAAGGAATATAGTATCTAAGATCAAGAAGCTGAATTCTAATAGAACTGAGTAGCTGCTTGCATATCTCTGAAATGCATGTAGTAGGACAGATATACCTCCAGAGTAGCATCACCGCAACAAACACACGTGAAACGAGACATGTCCTTGAAGAATTTCTCTACGCAAGATAATTTCATTGTAAATCCTAGTAATTAATTCAGATTAGCAGATGTTCCAAATCCCTTACCCCTTTCCACTTTGCTGGTCAGGTGTGTGATGTATGTGCAATATAAATAGATGTTTATACAAATGCAGCCAATTATTTCCAATTGGAATAGTAGCAATACTAAGAAAGTGTGTTACGCTGCTTGACAGTATATGTATTAGCGTTCTGCTTCTATTATTGAAGAGCAATTGATATGCATTACCGTGTTAGTGTGTTGGCGAGGCATAAGTGATATGACGCCTGTACTCTATTTGGCAAGCATTCGACTTTGTTTGGAACAGATAACTGTAAGGAAAAAATAAAAAAGTGGACTTGAAGTAATTGTGAAAATTGCAAAAAGGAAGAAACTAGTATTCGAGAAATCAGTCGTGAATAGAAAGAATCGTAATAACTTAAATATAACAGGCGGTAAAATATTTCATATAATTTGCAATTATTCGTTTTTTCTTGCATTTTTACTATATTAACAAGGAACCTTTCACGTTATCATTGATTCTTTGTGAAATATTTCGCTATATTGAATACGGTACATGTGTGTGTGATCTTTTACATTTAAATATATTCGCTATTATTACAATGAAATTTTTTATGGAAGGATGTTATATTTTAAATATTTATGATATAGAATACATTGCGCAAGACTCCAAGACTGATATTGATCTTCAAATTTCGGCTCCTGTGAGGGCAAAAGAACGAAGTCAGATAAATGTGCTTTATGTTTACAAAAGTGCGTACAGTATATACATACATTCATATTTATAAATACATACAAACATACATTTAAAAATAGGCTTAAGGACCTTACTAATAGACGGTAATTATACACAGTACTTAAAGGGTGTAAATGATATGTTGTTATTGGAGTGTTGTATCAGTGAAGAATTATGTTGTGTCAGTGAAGTGTGTTGTGTCAGTGAAGTGTGCTGTGTAATTGAAACGTGTTCCTGTCAGTGAAGCTGTATAGGTTATAGTGGCAGTGCAAAGTATTTGAACAGTGAAATGTTTTTGAAGTGTTAGTGAAATCAGGATAGAATCAGTGAAATGTGTCGTAGTTCCAGTGCAGTGAGTGAGTTGACAGCGAAATGAGTGTAATGTTGAAAGGTACTTGTGCAGATATGAACATATACTCGTGGGTTTTAGTTCGATCTTAGTTTTAAGATACAAATTAGAATATTTCAAATGTTATTTTAAGTGATCATTTCATTTAATTTAGTATATTCCCTGTTGTTGTTGTTATTATTATTATTATTATTATTAGTAGTATTAATTATTAGTATTATCATTAATTGTATTTTTAATTAATAAGTTTATTATTGTCATTATTGAGTGTAATTAGTTACCACTGCCACCGGGATATACCCATTGCAGTGTGAATAAATACATACATACATATTATTGAGGACATATGAATGCTGCTAAGTGATATAGGTCTTCTATGGTATTACTCCATGTATATACGTCCATGTGTATACTAGCAGGTAGTGAGGAGGGGAAAGTAGCAGAAAGTACCATCTGTGTCAACATTCGACATCCGATACTGTCCGCTACATGAAACTCTGATAAATGGTCGGGTTCGAAGGCAACTGATATTTCCTGCAGACTATACTGACGATGTTACTTGGAGATAATAGTTGGTAAACTTTAGACCAACAATGATATTTGTCCTGAGCAGTACATATTGTAACTTTTATTTCAAACAATAATGTAATTTTTAGTCTCACAACAATAATCACTTTCTATAATTGAATTTAAACGCTCCTGTCAACAATGGGATTTCCACTCCACACAGCAACACAGTATTCGTTATTGCACTTCACAGACGACAATGACAGTTCACTTGGATTATTGAGAACAACAATGTACTGCTAATCTTAACTAATGTTCACAAAGCACTACTGGCTGCGAAACCAGGTGCCTGGGTTCGAATCCCGGTCGGGGCAAGTTACCTGGTTGAGGTTTTTTCCGGGGTTTTCCCTCAACCCAATACGAGCAAATGCTGGGTAACTTTCGATGCTGGACCCCGGTCTCATTTCACCGGCATATCACCTTCATATCATTCAGACGCTAAATAACCTAGTTGTTGATACAGCGTCGTAAAATAACCCAATAAAATAAAAAAGCACTATTTACAAAAACAAAACTGTCAGTTCACAGTTTGTTGCTGTTGCTCGTTCTTCTACCTCATTCACTCCAGTTCACAGTATATCGAACCCAAGACATCTAGAGACAGTCCACTGCACTCGAACTCAAGTCTTCCAACTGCGTTGCTTCCGCCTGGACGCTGCTCAAGTTCACTCGCGTGTCGAACCCTAGACTCCTGGGCGCTCTGAGTCACAAGCTGAATTCACTGTCCAATACCAACAACTGCTGTCAGCTGACTTGCGTCTTCTATTTATTAGTTAAACCACACTTCCCAGAAACTACAATGCTCGAAATTTCTACAGATACCGAGAGGATGGCGCCTCTCGACTTCTCTGGATTTCTCCCCTCAGTCGCAACTGCTTTACTTCCCCCTCTCTGCCGCGGCCCAGTGTGCCGTCGTTCCCCTTACGTCGCGCCACACCGCAGCGACCAACGTTTCGTCTCCCGCGCGCCCTGTCGGACGCACGTTCGAATCCCGAGACAGCTGTCATAATATATGCATACATAGAGGATCATAATGAAAACATCGAAATATTTTCTCTGAGTATAGGAGGATACTAAGCAGGAACTTTAGGTATGCAATCCATGTTCACTGATGTTAAATGTCTGTAGTACAGGACATTAAACTAATTGCAGTTTGATTCTCGTTAATTAAATTCTGGTAGTTATATTGATGTTCCCGTGTGGTGACCCCCCTTGCATGTCGTAAAAGGCGTCTAAATGGGAAACCAGTGCTTGGCGTTATAAATGAGGGACCTGGTCCTCCAGGTTAGGGGTTGGGCGTGGGGTTGACGGTCCCACACCGTAAAAAACATCTTGTTACGGAATCTGAAGAAGTAATTGCCGAACGGACTTATTCAAGACGACATAGCAAATGACTAAAGGATTTAAGATTTGGATCGTGCACTGTAGACCGAGACTGAGATGGGAAGACTGTGTGATGGATGACATCAAGACTTTGGGTGTTAGAAATTGGAGAAGTTTGGCATTGGATAGGGAGGAATGGCGAAAACTTCTGAAGAAGGCCAGGGCCCATGAAGGGCTGTCGTGCCATTGATGATGATGATGATGATGAGTTATATTGACGCTGTTGCCAATTACACTCAGTTCCTTCCTAACACTGCTGTAGATAATTCTTCTGGGCCTAAGCACCCTGGAAGAAAATATTTTTAACTGGAAAAAATAATAAAATTTGTACAATTCAGCTACAGTAATTATAATCCACTAATCTCGAAAGGGAAATGAGACGAGATACAACTATGAGACAATTCAAAATTCTTTACCATATGGCGCACTTTCAATGTGATCAGCGAGGTATATCTGACCATCGTATATTTGGCAGTGAAGGACTGCAATGTAATATTGCACCTTCGGAATTATAATTTCATTTCCACAACTTTTTCTAGACTACGTAGGAAGGACTCCGTCAATAATAACTATTCTAATGCATTATTGGATTCCAATAGGCTCGTACTTGATAATTCCTGTCTTCTCATCGTATACAAAGTGGAAGTCATACTGGCTATTTGTAGAATTGCTGTTGACACATCTCCAGGCTTTGATCGCGTCTTAATGAGAGACTTGGTCGTGGATGATGAATTATTCAGTAACTCATAATGAACTAGAATACTTACGTTACCAGTGTCAGTAATACTACTTTTTTTCTTCTTGCAGTTGGTATGTGTTTTATAAATGTATCTTGAGATATTTCGATTCAGAGAAAATTGTACAGACATAGAACAGTGCTTTTTTAGAATTCGGTAACTTATCACCACTGCTCCACTGAGATTCTGACCTGGGTGTAAACATTTCCTTTTTCTATCATATGTGGCTGTTAACCTCTTGTTCTTATTTTACGATCCATTATGATCTTTATACTTATTTTGCATGCGCCTTAATTCGCAATCAACCCAGTATGAGGACCAGAGTTCAACATGGAACACTTGGAATCACATCTATACAAGCTGTCTTATTTTACATATTCATTATGTCTCTTTCTTCTGCAGGAAGGAAATTTATTGGATCTCCACGTGGCTGGAATAAAGACGGAAAGTGTGGACCACAGCTATGATCTCACATCAGATATTAAAGTTGAGGAAAATGCAGTGTCAACTAATTTTGTTGCGACAAAGTGTAAAGCTGAGGTATGTTGATCCCATAGGGTTTGCTGGCTGTTCTTTCCATATTAATATTCTTTTTCTTACAGGCAGTTACTATATCAGTGAGCCTTCAGGGATTTAGCATATGAAAAAGTCATTAATATTTGCTATGTAAAATTATTTTATTCTTTATTCAGTGTACTCTGAATTTAAACTACGCACACTGTAGGATGATTAAAGAACACCGCACAATACTCTAGGATCTCATTTCTAACATAATTTTGATGAAGAAAGGTTTCTATAAACATATATCATACTTTTAGAATTGAGTGAGCTATAGCCCCCTGAATATTAATCATAAACTTGGAAGCTGTTATGGTTTAAGTATTTAAATTATCGACGAAAATGATACTGGGTGTATTATAAAATCATTGCAGAACATTCACGTTGTTACTCATCTGAGCCAGTTTTAAAGAACTGCACTTTCTGCAGCAGTTGCCCCAGTGTGAACTGCATTTGCTATCCTCCATTGTAGATCAGAAATCTGTTCAGCTGCTAGGCAGATATGTTGTGCCAACTCTTCCTTGGTGTTCATTCCCGTACTGTACATGGTGGATGATTTGGATAAAAGTGAGATGCAATGAGTGAGATTGAAGTTTTGAGCTATTGGAGATGCAAGTCGCCTTTGAGGTGGATCTTGAAATGTGCGTGGATAAAACAACTTTTGTCCACATCACCCAATGTCTTTAAACCATCTCCACAAACAATATTGTAATGGAGTCAAATCGGAAAATGTAGCTGGCGAAGAAAGGGTATACCATGGCCTATCCAGTGTCCTGGGTATCTATATATATAATGCTTTACTTCCCCTCAGAAGTGAGACTGCACGCCATCTTGCTGGAAATACATTATTCATTGCGCATTCTCCGGTATTTGATCCATTAATGGAGATAATTGAAGCCTTCCCTCAAAGAACGTTGTATATCAGTATTCGGACATGCTGAGATTTTCATAGGAGAAGGTTATGTCGTTCAAGGTATATATAATAAGAAAGAAGTGCGCACAAACGTACAATTTAGTTTGGTATGAGTTACTTTTCTTTACTATATTCCATCAGTGACTTCGTTCTATTCACACATTTACTAAAATGATATTTTG
Organism: Periplaneta americana; assembly: GCA_025594305.2. Taxonomy (NCBI): domain Eukaryota; kingdom Metazoa; phylum Arthropoda; class Insecta; order Blattodea; family Blattidae; genus Periplaneta; species Periplaneta americana. The sequence goes on from JAJSOF020000042.1 coordinate 9,821,384, forward strand.
GACACACTTCGTAGCACAGTTTGCACACGCATTCGGGGGAAGGTTCGTGGTACTCTGATCTTCTGCACAGTTTGTGTGAACTGCTAGCCTTGTTATGGCACTTCGTAACTTGTTGTTCGCCCTGTCCAGTTGCGGTTGATCATCGCGTCCGTTCCATAGAATTCACTTTCTATTTCCGCCTTCTTCTCTTGCATGACCGTGCGTAGTCGAAGTTCTGCTGCGGTAGATGGCAGCATGAGTCTGCTTCGTAGTTCCTCTATCAGGAAGGGTTCTCGCGCGAGTTCGTACGCCATTCTGGAGGGTGCATATTTTGAGATTCCCAGTGCTGCTTTTAAGAACCTTGCTTTGACGTTCTCCATGGTCTTGAGATCATTGTAGTTTAGCCGGGTCCATGTGATGTCCAGTCCATATGACAGTATAGGGAGTATCTTGGCATAGAAGAGCTGCATGGCTGTTGAGAGTGCTAGTTGGGTAATGTTTGTTATGTCGTGGATAGCTATTACTGCGTTCAAGGTATATATTAACGCCAGAAAGTAAATCATTTTCCACACAAATGAGGCAGATTTTTTAGTGGAAAGTTGCCTCCCGTGCAAGAAAGTTGTATATCAATAAAGCCAGTGGATGTTAACAATCTGAGTGTGTCACCAAGTGCAATGTTAACGTTGAATAAGAGTAGGCAGAGAAAGGTTAGTCAACTGAATTGGAAGAAGAGTATATGCAAACGATTGAAGAATAGCAGAAAAAGCTATACATCAACATCAAGGCATGCAGTGAAATAAAAAAAGAAAACACCATCCAACTGAGGTACGGGCAGAATGTTGTAAATCACGTAGGCAATTGTAAAGTAATACTTTAATATTTGCAGAGCTGTGTACTACATTTACATTCACTAACCATAGCATACTAACGTAGATAACACTGGTCAACAATAATTTTGTTAAATGTACAATTTCTGCTATTTCTCATGTAATGTTATCTGCGGATTCCAAAAATGATGTCAGAATTTTTCTACCACCAACAATTTTTTGTTGTAATTTTAGAAAAAAAATTGATTTATTTTTATTGCTATATACAGTCTTTAACATGCTAATCCAAAGAAAATATTTCAAATATTTCATTTTCTTGCTTTAACAATTGACCTGTAACTATAGATCACTGTTGCTTGTGAAGTCAGATTTATTCTTAGCTGGGAGAGTTGGTATTAATTCTGAGTTGAGTTGGAACTTACAATCACGAAACAAATTTCATAACCCGTGTTTTCTTTATGCTAATTTTAAGTGTGATAAAAGTATCTTATAAAGTGAAACATACCTCCAAATACTGTGTAAATCACAAACTTTTTTTTTTAGATTGTGGTTAATTAAGTTTGAAAGCACACAGGTGAATTTTACTACACTAGTTAAAAGAGTTTATGAGTGTTCTTTTGATTGCAAAATAGATGAGGATAGGAACTGGGCCCTTGAAATCTGTTATGCTCCATGTAATTCCATTAGCCTAACTGATTGGCTAAAAGGATACCGTCATATGCCTTTTCCAGTTCCAATGATATGCCGGGAACCTAAGAATCATTCAACAGACTGTTACTTTTTAGGAACCACAGATCCGAAGATTACAGAGAACTTGTCAGCAAGCTGATTCAGAACTATAACGTGATGTAGTGTCGTGTATCTCTCAAAACAACTTCTTGGATTCTCATCTATCTTTTTTTCCTCAAAATCTTCAGGTAGTAAGCGACAAACATGGGGAGCAATTTCATCGGGATTTTTTTGAAATGGAAAGGCGCTACCAAGAAAAATGGAGCCCAAATATTCTATCAGACTACTGCTGGATACTCAAAAGAGATGTTTCTCAAGCGAAGTATAGCCTAAAATCCATTTCACACACATTTTAGCTAAATAAATATGATTTTAGGTAAAGTGTTACAAGACATCAATACTAGAAAATTCTGAAGTACATTTCATATAATTACTCAAAAACCCTGGATGATAGAACAATTTTGAAAACAGATCTGAAATCAGCATGAAAAATGCTATAAGAATCACATATTCTTTATATTTAAAAAAAAAATATGTTTAATTTTGTTGACCAGTGTAATTAATGTAGGTGACTTGTAACTACTTAAGCTGATAATAGTTAGGTCTAATAGAAGGCTTATAATTTAGGTTTACTATAGCATAGTTTTTATTTATAGTCCTAGGTTTATTGCATTTATTTATTTATAGTCAGAATTAAATTTACGTATATTTTATTTTTTATTGATATTTCTATTACAGTAAAACCTGTATTAAACGACCACTGATGGTTCCATGAAAAACTGATCTTTCAGAGGGGTGGTCTATCAATAGGGGGGAGTTATTTTATACAAATAATTGCTTAAAACGTTTCTATGTTAAATAAAAACGTGGAAAATATTGCTAATAATAAGAACTTGAAATCAGAACTTTATTTCTTATTTTACGTTATTTTTCCAATTTTCTCCTTTGATTCCCATTCACAAAATCATGAATTGAACTCTGCTTAACTTTTTTACATTTCCCTTTTACAATCTCATTTTCAAAACTATTCTTTAACATGTTAAGTAGTTCATTTGTATGTTCTCGATTCATACAGTCTTTCAGTGGTGTCGATTGTTGAATTAACTCAATATTAGATAAAGCTTGTTCTAGTCAAATTTTTTCGGATTGAAATTCTCTCTTGACTTCATCCTCGTCATCCATCAGTTGATCACCAGATTTTTCTAATAGGTAGGAGAAAGAAAAATATAAATTATTGCATTGTAATTAACAAGTAACGATTTGATTTTTAATGTACAAAACGAAAAGTAAAACCGTCATACGGTATGAGAAATCTTACCTTTCAAGAAACTGTTAAATAGCAGTGCAAAGAACCCTTGTCATACCTCGGAGGCCATTTGCAAGTGGTCATTGTACCATTTTTCGTAGCAATCCCCAACATTCGTCAAGGGTTTAAGGACAGACATGGGCATTCAACGTGAATATGGTATCACTTAACAACGTTCCCAAACATCATTTTAACTTTTAATACTGTACGAATTTCTTGGAATTTATTTACGCTACAGTAATGTAATAAAATACTAAATTGTAAATTTTTAAAATACAGTATGGTCTTTTAAAAGGGGTAAAATTAAGGAAATGGCTGTTCAATCACTGGTCGGTGGTCGGGGAGAGAGGTGTGATTTACATTGGTTTTATGAATTTTTAATTCTGTTCTTTAAAAAATCGGTCTTTTGGAGGAGTGGTCTCTCAATAGGGGTGGTCTTTCACATAGGTTTTACTGTATATGTAATTATTGTAATATTATTGTATATTATATATCACTGCCACCGGTTGTATACCGAATTGTAGTGTTACTAAATACACGCACACGCATGCACACACATACTTTCCTTCCCTCCCTCCCTCTCTCTCTCTCTCTCTATATATATATATTTGTTTCCATTTAGCCCGGTTTGCAATCTCAAATGTAATTTTAAAAAAGGCTGTGCGAAGATTACTCTGGCGAATGTAATGATCCCATGTGAGTATAAGCACGCATTAAGAGAGCCATGTATGAAGAGACCATTCATTGATGGATCAGGAAGGTTTTGTGGACATTTCTATGATTGATGAAACCTTGAAACATGATCCTGCATTAAAAATCACACGAGTTCTGTGGATAACATTTTTGGCAGATGATTCCCAGGCAGTCTTCTTCAGAAAAAGTCATAATATACAACATCCATGTGTAAAATACTCTGTAATGAAGAGGTAATCTGCCAAGAATTAAGTTGCCTGTACCAGAAATTCAATTCCCTCAGCTGTATCCTGCTTTGATTCCACTCACACCTGAGAAAAAGAGATTTGCTTGACATGTGTCAATATCTGCAACCACAGGACAAGCAGTTTTATATGGACTTACCATCTATAAGATGTGAAGAATGAGTTTTTGCTAATTGTACTCGTATGTTTGAAGTTTATTATGTATTATATTTAAAACAGAGTATGCAAGTGTGTTGTGAAACATGAAACACAATTTCGTTTTACTTACATAGGACACATATTCTGTTTTATTTCTTCAGAATTTGTTACATAAGTAAAATATCTCACGTCTTCCTCATTATAATAAATTAAGTATTGTGTACTGTGTTTAGAGATCTCCTTCCTTTATGTATTTCTAATAAACCAATGTACTGTATGTAGGGTAGAGGATTCATGTATTTACAATAAATAAAAGTGCAGCAGAACTTATGATATGATATACAACATTCTAAATCTGTGGTGATGTGCAACTTTCTTCTACGGAGGTTGCCGTTTTCTCGTCATAATCTCTGCATGATACCATTTAACAGTAAAATATTTATAATTTATTGAATGGCGATCTTACTCGTGTTAAATGTGTAAGCATGTGCGGCTTACAGCTGTTTCGGTGTTTCTTCACACCATCCTCAGAGCCTACTAGATCTCGGCGTCATCTCGAACTTCGCTGCCTGTTGTGTGGGTGCGTTCGATTGTTGAAAAGTGTTGAAATGTGGTGTCAAATAGTGTGTGTGTTCTGAAATTGATCTGTGTGTTGAGAATTTGATCAGAAAGATTGAAAGATTCAACATGGAGTAAAATATTGTTGTAATTATGGAGGAGAAATGCTAAGTTTTACTTACAAAACGACTTAAACCAAGATCAACATTACATAAAGAACAAACTTTTTTTTTCTCTTTCTGTGAAGTCGTGAAATAGGATGTACAACGTTCTTTGAGGGCAGTCTTCAATTATTCTCACAAAATCTGGAAATACCTTTATCTCATAAGACGATCCTGGAAAATATATTGTTCGATTAAATTATTATTCATCAAACCATACTGCACATTGCAACTGGAGCAATCCTGACACTTATGTACCACAATCTCATGGGGATTTTCACAAAATGGAACAAATTTTAACTTTCACATTCTGATTGCGGCTGCAAAAGGGTATCTATATGATACAGGAGAGAGAGTCATTAATCCTTCCCATTGAAGGCTTTAAGGAACCAACCTGGACAAATACCCAATGTCCCATCCCTACCTTCCTGTGGTGCAGCTGTTAATAAGCATAATTTTACAAGCTGAACTAAAGGGAGGGGCTACTCATCAATTAGCACTGGTCAGCTTGATGAGTTAATGACTGAATTAGGTATAATTTTCCTCTATTCAATACCTAATTCCCTCTTTACCCTTTCTTATCCAGTCTTCTGACTGAACTCTTACTTTCTTCGACCCCGACAGCATTAGAGCATTCGAGGCCTAGGGGTTCATTTCCCTTTCCTTCCTCCTCTTTCTACTTTTCTGTTCCTAGTGCTGACCTGCTATGGCACTAAAATCGTCCTCCAGTGGCTTAAGGAGGGAAAGCTGGTGATCAACAGCTAGGTCCAATGGACCCGTCGACCAACAGCAGGTGTGGTCCTCCAGACATTCTGGGGGTTGTGTGTGAATGAAGTAGCCACCAAAACGTTAAAATATGGTGTTCACTTAAATCTGCTACAACTTGCCATTTTCAATCTGTGCTTCAGTGGCTGACCATGATAATATCTTTGAAAAATATTGGAGTGCAAGAGGTCAAATGACTTTATTGTCAAACGCCTGGCATTAGAAAACAACAACATTCTGATTGCGTTTTCTTCTCTTACTGAAATTTCTACTTGGACTCAGTTAAATTTGAAAGTAAGCGTATGGTATGGAAATAGATTTACTCTTAAGTGTACAGGTGTGTGGTCATTTTTCTGTTCTGTTTAATCTTTATATTTCAGGAAGAGTTGTGTGACCTGGACACAGTAAAGGACGAGCTGAAACTGGAAGTTACGGCAGAGGAGAATGAGATTCTGACCAATAGGTGAGTGTGGTGTGTGAGTCTTCACACTGTCCTTTCTTACATTGCTTCATTAATATTATCGCATACAACATTAATTTGCAATGTATTATGGTTTGGACTGATTTGGCCATTCACTAAGAACTAGTTTGAAAGAAGACCAAAAATTGTCTACTACTGGGAATCACCAGTGCGACTGAGAAAGTATGGAAGGAGGAAGACTTTATGAAGGCAGTGCGGAGTAGAGAGTTAATATAGGAAGAACACAAGATCTAGTAGGCTATTTTACGACGCTTTATCAACATCTTAGGTTATTTAGCATCTGAATGAGATGAAGGTGATAATGCTGGTGAAATGACTCCGGGGTCCAGCGCCGAAAGTTACCCAGCATTTGCTCATATTGGGTTGAGGGAAAACCCCGTAAAGAACCCCAACCAGGTAACTTTCCCCGACCAGGAATCGAACCCGGGCCACCTGGTTTCGCAGCCAGATGCGCTGACCGTTACTCCATAGGGGTGGACCACAAGATCGAGAAGGCTGTCTATGTGGCAGTCTGCTGTATAGAGATGGGTAGATATACCTATGTTATTATTATTGATATGAAAGACTTAAGGTATTTTGATATTGAAAAGACTTTAGTTATATTAACCCATTAATGCCCGTTATTCCCTGTATGAGATTTTAGCGTGATATTTCTGTTATGTGATCCTGGAAGAAACCTAAGCACTATAATTTTATATCATTCATGTACCTTCAACCAAAAGTACCATTCTAGGCTGGCAACTTTAGTTGCCACTGGGCACTTGCGTGTCTAATATTTTGTTATTGTGAAATAAATTCATCTTCGATAAAAGCTTTTGCTTTATTTAGCACTTGCAAATTTACAAACACCACATCACTTTAGACTATTATTTTTCACGCAGTCCATAATTATTATGTGTAATTTAAGGGAAGAGTCGATTTTATTCAACACCAAATAGTCCTCATGCATCATGAAATGTTTTGAGACATGAATCAGGAAAAATAAAAATGAAAACTACAGTTGTGAAGAGATTATCGGAGTAGAATTTTATTCCTTGTGGTAACTGCACATGATCAACCAATCCCAAAACAACATGACTTCCTTGGCCAGGATCTGTTTCAGGAAGGCATGTTGAACTTCCACAATATGGTTCAGCATGAAAGATAAACGCAAATGGATCAGCAGCAACTCACAATTTGAATCTGATGCGCACATTCTTTCCCCTTATGAACTGTCATGATGCTAAACAGTTCATAAGATCATACTTTCATCAATGTTTACATATATGCCTGACACCTGTTTGAAGGAAGCGTTCAGTATATGGAAGAGTTGTCTCACTTTATATAGATAATCAGAACATCTAATCCGTCATTATTTGCTAGGTGAAGGAATCTCAGTAGTCCATCAAATCGATTGTGTCGCATAGATTCTGACATTAGTGGCACATGAACATCCAAATCGCTTTTCCAATAAAGCCTTCTTGATGGCAGTTTGAGGTACCCAGACAGAAGTAGAATACCGATTAGAATAAGAATCTCTTCCTTTGAGATATTCAAATTATGCATAAGATGCTGGCTGAGCCGCATATCTGTTGGTTTCCATAACTGTAAGCTGAAGTAATTTTGTAGAGAAAAAGGGTCTAAGATAGGCTCGCAGAAGTGGGCGCCAATTGTGGCGTTGCGTCACTCATCGGACTACGTCACTCATTCCTTCCTTCCATCCCTGCGTCATTGACTTGGTAGGAGAGGGAATTTGTATTCAGTATCTATATATGTGATTGCGCATTGATCAGTGACGTCATTCAACGCCGGTGGACTGTGGACGGGGAACCAACGCTTTCCCCATGCTTTTCCACCCCTCTCTTACCAGTTCTGTATCCCTGATCTAAGAGCATATAAAGGGGATTTTTTTGTTTCTCTGTAAGTAGATCTTTAGCTAGCGTTTGGTCAAATATCAGGACTCCTCTTCTTAATTTTGAAGTTTTCACTCTGCTGCCTTTGCTCCATTTTAGATTTGAAGTAGTTAGCTTCATTATTTTTCGAGGCTGTATTGGAACATTTCCTGCAAATGAACATTGAGTCGCTGACGAAACATTAGACTTCATTGGAACCATGGATGAAGATACCATAGCAGGAGTATAGCATTAGTCTTAGTAGAAGTAGTAGGCCTATATATTCCAAAAGTTCCTGTAATTGCAAAGACAGCAGAAGTGTCTGAATGATACCCATCGTCAAACTCTAGGAGAGCTCGAGAGCGAAGTATTCTAGCTGGAAGGTGATCAACGTTATCTTGAGCTTCATTATACGAGAGGTCTAAATCCTGATCTGTTTCAGCTTCCTTCTCCTCGAATGGTGGACCGATTGCTATGTTATTCACCGTGCTTTCTTTGTCTTCCGCAATATCCAGAATTTCATGAACTGTTAAAGATTTTACCTTTCCTTTTCTTGGAATTTTGTGAAATCCTAAAATAAACATAAATGTTATTCCAATTACTTCATAATGAATGTATAAAATCTCTATACTTACAGTTTTATATATAGCCTACCTATAAAACGATAATGCAATAACATATGAAAATCAGAGATATTAGTTCCAGATATTACGCAAATAAAAATGTACTACAGCACGGAATCGAACTACGAACTAGCCAGTAGTGAAGGAAAGAATTGCTATAAAAATTATATTTTGTCATTGTTCGTTTCCAGCGTTAGCAATGGTAAAATTTGGAAGAATTTGTAAAATAGATAAACAAACAATCGTAAGTGCCCACTGGCAACTAAAGTTGCCATACAAATTCAAACCAATCTAATGAAATTGTGATAAATTATACATTAAAATTTTGGTTAACATAATAAAATTGCACATATTCTTAATAGATTTATGTTATTTAAATTGCTATGCAGCAATTGTTAGATATAATTATACTTACATTATTGAAGGAATGTGTAGCAGTCGAGAATCTTTTGTGTGCACTGCTCTTTAATTTCTTCTATACTAACGACGTAACAAACGGATGAGCTAAAACTCAACACGAACTAGTGGAGGACATTTTAATCTTTATACCAATTATTGTGAACAACGAAAAAAATTGAAATCAACCATTCAGTAAAGCATTATTGCCTTGGCAACTTTAGTTGCCACTGGGATATAATGGGTTAAAATACCACTATTGCTAAGATCACCACCACGAACACCAACACTAATACTGCCACTGTTGACACTGCTTCTGTAGCATTCTTTTGTGGTCTTTCTATTCCAATGTCTTCTACTCATCCTTGCCTGCTGTTTTTTGCTTACACTTCGCAAATTGTATCTGGTGTACTCTTACCGAATTACCAGTCACCTGTTTTTGATGCTATTACAGTCTAATTGTTTTGTTCAGTCCATTAAATATTGTTATTCTCCAAATATTATATTATTCTTATAATTATGATTATAATATCGAGAATGTGTCTGTAGTTTTCAAGTTTACCTCTATTTTTTGCATTTAGTTCCTATTGTCAGAGGCAGCGCTATATAAAGTCTAAATAGCCTGCAGCCTTGAACCTCGCGCCTGAAATGGCCGCACGACTATGAATATTTAAAATTTGTTTTTTTCATTGAGATACCATGCCTATGTTTCCTTTTATTATGTGTTATTTGTTTTTCCGTTTCCACATTTGTATTTATTTCTATCCTTAATGGAATATAATAATTATTGACACTAGAGTCTAGCTTTCAAAGTGCAGGCAACAATGGATTCATTCATTCCTTCCTTCTCACTCGATCGGCTTTCTTGGAACTCGTATTTTCGTTCCTCCAGCTCAACGTGCACATTCGATCAACAATTAGGAATAATACAAATAATGATAAAACTGAAATAATATCACAAATTGTTAAATTAGATTTGAAATTTTCAAAACAATTTATATAACGTCGATAAATGTATATTTTCTTGAATTGTAAAGTTTATAAATATTAAGTTACCTAATAATGAATGTAAGATTACCTCACATTGTCACTCAATATAAATTCTAATGAGCCCATTTATGTAAGAAGCAGTATCACAGTTAACATCTGACCAACAAGATTCGTTCTTGTTACGGTAAACTTCCAGTGTTGTTTATTCAGTTATAATTTCCCAAGAGATTTATAATATTTTTTTAAGTTTACTGTGTTACGTTTTCGTTATAATGTCCGGGAGGGAACGCGACAAAGGTAGAAAATTGGAATCAGGCCATTTAAAAAGGCAAAAACAGGCGACGACATAGCAAATTGAGGAATCTGTTACACGGTTCAATGTTGAAATATATTAAGCTCGATGAAACAGTGCCCGTGACTGAGCATTCTGCGAGAAGTGATGATTTGACCCTTCAAGAACCCTTCACTTCTACAAATAAATGTGAGTACAATGAATCTGATGAAAGTACTATGAACAGTGACACTGGTGGTGCGTCTTTTAATGAAAACGTTAATGCACCAGGTTCAATTAGTGAAATATGCACTTTTTGATAGCGCTGACCCAGGCAATTGTCCATATCTAATTCAGGACAAGAAATGACAGCAGATTGTCGAAAAAGAATTCTTTTCAACGATTATCATAATCTGCCGAGTGTCGATGAACAAGGAATATACATTTAGGGATTAAACCCCAAATTTGTCGCCTTTGACTTCTTTTTTTGGGATCATTTGAAATCAGTAGTATATCGAGGAAAAACCAAGGTCTGGAGTATCGAATAATGGAAGCAGTGCAATATATTCCTAATGCCTGGTTAAGTCATTTTTAAATGGTTTCTTTGATCGACTGGTACATTGTCAAGCAACTGAGGGCTACGAGTTCGAACACAGAATTTAGAAGTTGCTCTAGTTTTGGTTCCACTACCATGATCAGTAGTGTAAGTAATTTCAGATATCCTTACATATCCTTATTTCTTCATAGATTAGTCTAGAGTATTCATGAATATTATGCATCAGATGTGTCATTTTCACAACTTCTATTATTTAAGAAAATTATGACAGTGTGGTGTGCTGCTACATGAGATTTATTGCGTGATATGTCCAACATATAACACTTTATTCATTAACTGTTGTAGCTTTGGATTCAAGATTTTGAAAAATTCATATCTGTAAAATTAGGCTCTTTGCGGATGTAGAAATTTATAGGGATGTTTCTTATTTCAAAAGGGTCATATGCGGAAAAATCGTGAAAATCCATTATACACGGTGAGCCATTCTTGTAAGTGGAAATGTTTGTGAGCTTCCGAACATATTTATTGCAGTTGAAATGGGATTCTTTGAAGAATGTTTTCACCTCTGTTTATTTTGAATTGGTTCCAGGATGATTGGTCCACTACAGTATGTCCATTTTTTCATCAAGTCCAAAGAAAAAAATGTGCGTAATCACGTTATGTCCACAAGCATTCTGTCCACTGAACGTAATGCCCATAGACATTTAATCCACAAACAAATATGTCCACAAGAAATTTTGTCCATTACATTATATACAATGACTTTACTGACAATTAATTATAATGTCCACAATACATCTTACAGAACAGAAATAGAAGGTTGTCTTTTCCACTTCTGTCAGACCTTTTGGCGTCATGTTGTTCATCTTGGATTAAAGGCTGCTTATAATAAAAGGGAAAATGAGAGAGTAAGAAATGACATTCGAAACTTAATGTCTACCTTTTATCAATCAAATAGTGTAAGTTCTTACAGTCAGTTACTTAACAATATTACATGCATTGAACCTTTATGTTATTACATGAAGTAGTATTTAGAAAATTTTGTCGATTATCCTTTTGAGAAGATTAACTCCATATGTAGATGAAATTATTGGGGACCATGAGTGTGGTTTTAGGCCTAATAGATCGACTATTGATCAGATTTTTTGTATTCGACAGATATTGGAGAAAAAATTGGAAAATAAGGGTACAGTGCATCAGTTATTCATAGATTTCAAAAAGGCGTATGACTCAGTTAAGAGAGAAGTTTTATATGATATTCTTATTGAATTTGGTATTCCCAAGAAACTAGTTCGATTAATTAAAATGTGTCTTAGTGAAACTTACAGCAGAGTCCGTATAGGCCATTTTCTGTCTGATGCTTTTCCAATTCACTGCGGGCTAAAGCAGGGAGATGCACTATCACCTTTACTTTTTAACTTCGCTCTAGAATATGCCATTAGGAAAGTTCAGGATAACAGGCAGGGTTTGGAATTGAACGGGTTACATCAGCTTCTTGTCTATGCGGATGACGTGAATATGTTAGGAGAAAATCCACAAACAATGAGGGAAAACACCGGAATTTTACTTGAAGCAAGTAAAGGGATAAGTTTGGAAGTAAATCCCGAAAAGACAAGGCATATGATTATGTCTCGTGACGAGAATATTGTATGAGATGGAAATATAAAAATTGGAGATTTATCCTTCGAAGAGGTGGAAAAATTCAAATATCTTGGAGCAACAGTAACAAATATAAATGACACTCGGGAGGAAATTAAACGCAGAATAAATATGGGAAATGCCTGTTATTATTCGGTTGAGAAGCTTTTGTCATCTAGTCTTCTGTGAAAAAGTCTGAAAGTTAGAATTTATAAAACAGTTATACGGTTGTTCTGTATGGTTGTGAAACTTGGACTGTCACTTTGAGAGAGGAACAAAGATTAAGGGTGTTTGAGAATAAGGTTCTTAGGAAAATATTTGGGGCTAAGAGGGATGAAGTTACAGGAGAATGGAGAAAGTTACACAACACAGAGCTGCACACATTGTATACTTCACCTGACATAATTAGGAACATTAAATCCAGACGTTTGAGATGTGCAGGATATGTAGCACGTATGGGCGAATCCAGAAATGCATATAGAGTGGTAGTTGGGAGGCCAGAGGGAAAAAGACCTTTGGGAAGGCCGAGACGTAGATGGGAAGATAATATTAAAATGGATTTGAGTGAGGTAGGATATGATGGTAGAGACTGGATTAATCTTGCACAGGATAGGGACTGATGGCAGGCTTATGTGAGGGCGGCAATGAACCTACGGGTTCCTTAAAAGTCAGTAAGTACGTAAGTATTTAGAAATTATGACAAACGTTTTCACCAATAAATTTGGCATCTTCAGGTCACATTAAAAACATATTAACATAAAATGAACACTTAAGATAATCCATTGAAACACAATCGTTAAAAATTAAAAACTGGTATAATAGACAGTTTGATCAATATGCCATTAAATTACGTGTAGCAGGATGATGTTACCAAGATATCGTGGAATATGCAAATAACACTGTATTAACATAGAAGTGTACATAACGAAGAAAGAAGACATAACAATCTTCAGTTTTGTAGGTGCAGTTCCCAAAATGATGAAAATATGCTACAATATATAGGACGAGTCGTGTTGCTGCATCAATGGACTCAAGTCAACTTCTCCTCAACTTTCTTGGCTTTAATTCCATACGTCCATAAACAGCAACACGATCGTCCTATATATTGTAGCATATTTTCAGTCGACCTGGTTGGCAAGTTGGTATAGTGCTGGCCTTCTATGCCCAAGGTTGCGGGTTCGATCCCGGTCCAGGTCGATGGCATTTAAGTGTGCTTAAATGCGACAGGCTCATGTCAGTAGATTTACTGGCATGTAAAAGAACTGTGGGACAAAATTCCGGCACATCTGGCGACGCTGATACAACCTCTGCAGTTGTGAGCATCGTTAAATAAAACATAACATTAACATATTTTCATCATTTTGGGAACTGCACCTACAAAACTTGAAGATTGCCATGCCTTCTTTCTTCGTTATGTACACTTCTATGTTAATACAGTATTATCAGAATATTCCATGATATTTTGGTAACATCATCCTGCTACACGTATTTTAATGGCATATTGTTCAAACTGCCTATTATACCAGTTTTTAATTTTTAACGATTGTGTTTAACTGGAATATCTTAAGTGTTCATTATATGTTAATATGTTTTTAATGTGACCTGAAGATGCGAAATTTAATGGTGAAAACTTTTGTTATAATTTGTAAATAGTACTTCATGTAATAACATAAAGGGTCAATGCATGTAATATTGTTAAGTAATTGACTGTAAGAACTTACACTATTTGACTGATACTATACTTATCGGACCCAACATGCCTTTAAAATTTCTACCTTTTATACCACTGGATCATATTGTGAATACATTTGATGAAGTTTCTGATGGTGTAGAGGAATCAGTATTAGATATATCATTATACATAGAAAGGACCTTCGTAAGAGGGATATCTGCCAGAGGTAGAAGACGAGAAATGCCATCTCACTTTCCTCCGAATGTCTGGAATGTTTATAACCTAGTCTTGAATGGGACTCAAAGGACAATTAATACAATAGAAGGCTGGCACTCCAAATTTAAAAAAATGTATGGTAACTCACCTTGCTAACATGTGGAAGTTCGTCAAAAACTTGCAGAAGGACAACCAGTTTTAATAAATCAATTAATGGCAGGTCATATGGCAATATGTCATTCCATAAAGATATCCTATGTTTTAAATTCAAGACACATTGAGGAAATGGTGTGGAATTATCATGTGTGTGTATATATATATATATATATATATATAACATTGACGACAGATATCTTAGAGGCATTAGTTATCGATTGAAACTGTATTGCAGAAGAACTTCCTTATGATGAAAACGATAATGAAGCAAATTAATGGTATTTTTATAATTGAATAAACATATCCTACAATTACAGTTATTATGTAATATTAAAATTCTAAGATAATGTACATCTGGTTCACTGTATTATTTCCATTATATTAAAAGCAGGCTGATTGGTTATTATTTTAGATTTGTGGATCTTTTAAATTATGGAAAAACCATCTGTGGACAGCACTTCAAATGGACCTGTAATGTAGTGGACTTCAAATAACTAGACGTATAAATTAATGGAATTTAATGTAAAGGACAAAAGAAACTAGACATTTGGACTGTGGACGTTAAAAAATGGACATTTTATCTGGGGACATAAAGAAGTGGACATATCATCCGTGTATAGTTGAATGATTTTCGGCATACAAACTTATCTCGTCAAACAAGTGGCACAAATTTGAGTGTTGCAATGTTGAGAAAATATTACTGGTAATGATTTATTGTAATGCCATTTATTGTTCATTGTCATTGTATTGTTAAAACAAAATAGAATACTTATTTTTTGTCATAATTTTTGGGTGTTGGATATTTTTTCATTTCTTTATTCAACACTACCGTCATATAATTTCCCGTATGTCTTTTGTGTGTTCGTATCAATTTCGGTAATCTTACATGAACCTGATTTTTTCTACAAATTTTCAGATTTCAGAGCATTTTTCCTGTATAGTTTTTAGATTTTTACTGCCTATTTTAAAGCATAAAAGGTAATATTTTATTCCCATTAAATGAGCAATTTTGGAACACTGATAACATGTCTTTGTCTACTTGGACACACCAGTATTCAAATCGAGGTTACCAGGAAGGGAAGCCTCCCATCTAACCTTTAGGCGAACTGTATCAAGATCGCACAGCACTTCGATGTATTCCGGCCATATATAGTTTCTTCGTGCTAGTCATAAATGTAATTTTGATGAGATGGTTTACATTAAATTTTTTAGCTTCGTACTATCACATGCCTGCCTCTCTAAGTACTTTCACATGTCTATATTTCGCTTTAATCCGCGATTCTCACTTCTGACATCGGAGCTATCAAATATTACTAATCTGATCATGCACAATCCCTACTTTTTTCATAGTTTAGTAATTTACAACAGTTCACGTCTTTAGTGGCGATGTTGATAGCCTTTCTTGTAGTGATGGTCGTAACTTCCACTAAATGGATCTTTTGCTCACAGCTCTTTGAACACTGAGGGAAGTGGAGTGCCACAGGTGAACCACACAAGAACTGAAAATGGTCTCTCAGAGAATCCTGTCACAGATAGTACACCTCAACTGCAGCTCTGCAATCAGTCCTTTAGAAGAAAGATGTTACAGACTTCCCAAAGCAAGAGAATGCGCTCGCGTACCCACACCGCCGAAAGGAGATTTGAATGTGATACCTGTGGAAATAAATATAGACGATTAGAACATCTCAAATGTCATATACGTACGCACACAGGCGAGAAACCATTCAAATGCAGTGATTGTGGGAAATGTTTTGGACGCTCGGAATATCTCAAGATGCATGCACTTACTCATTCTGGCAAGAAGCCATATAAATGTCAAATTTGTCAGAAATGTTTTGTACGGCAAGTTTATCTTAAAGTGCATGCTAGAACTCATTCTGGCGAGAAGCCATTGAAATGCGATACTTGTGGCAGAGATTTTGCACATCCAGCTGCACTTGCAACGCACAGCCGTATACATTCTGGCGAGAAGCCATTTAAATGCCATCTTTGTGAGAAATGTTTCGCTCGATCTAGTGCACTAACAACACATGTACGTGCACATTCTGGCGAGAAACCATTCAAATGCGATGTATGTGAAAATGTTTTTCACAAGCAAGTGATCTCAGAATGCATGTACGTATACATTCTGGCGAGAAGCCATTCAAATGCAATTTTTGTAGGATGTGTTTCGCACATCACGGTTCTCTTAAAGTGCATGTACGGATACATTCTGGTGAGAAGCCATTCAAATGTGATGATTGTCAGAGGTGTTTTGCACACTCAGGTTCTCTGAAAGCACATGAACGTACACATTCTGGTGAGAAGCCATTCAAATGCGGTGTTTGTGAGAAATGTTTTGTAAGTTCAAGTACTCTCAAAGTGCATATACGTACACATTCTGGCGAGAAGCCATTTAAATGCAATGTTTGTGGAATGTGTTTTGCATACCCGGGTCCTCTCAAAAGGCATGTATGCACACATTCTGGCCACAGAATAGAGAACATAAAGTAGCGAAAACTCTTGTCGGGACCTTTGATATTGTTGGTACTAAAATCAAGCTCAGCGAGGTCTCGTTCTCAATGAATCCAACTATGTCGCTAGTATCGGCAGTGCTATCAGCTGAGTTTAACGATCAGCTGTTCAGACATGTTCAATCACTGTGGTTAAACTTTCATATGAAATTTTGTATTAACTGTTGTAGTCCTTTGTTCTATAGCGATATTTGTGTCTTATAATATACGTCTAATGAAAATTTACTTGTTCTTTTAAAATTACATATAAAATTCCAGTGTTCATGATTGAAATAAAATAATATACTGTTAGCGAAGTGCTTACCGTTTTATTTTGTATCATAATATCCATTGCATTTCGTCTTGGATCATAATATGTTGTAAAATACATACACCAGGGAAATATTTAATAAATAAACAAGAATTCGGGTAACTTGTAGCAATTAAAAAATGTGTGTTCGCTGTATACCAGTATCTGAAGTACTAATTGTAGGCCTAACTACATACCTAGATATACAAAGTGGGGCCTAATAATTATCTACCTCAACTATTACATATAACTACGTAATATTTAGTCCAAAACACAATTTACAGTAATAATGTCAATAAATTATTAAAAATGTTTGTGGAAACTGACTTATGCCACTTTTCCCAAGCATTGCAGAATTGTAGGCCTGACTACCTGGGTGCACAAAGTGGGCCTAATAACACTGCGAAGAAATTTTAACTTTTTTTTGCGCTGGGGATGTGATACATGTTTTTTTATATAATTTGAGCCTCCTGAATACGAAAATGACAATAAAAAACTTTGTTGATTACGGTTTTTGAGATAGTTTCGAATTTATATCTATTCAAAATACTGCTTTATATAATGACAATAAGGTTAAATATTCACTGTTCAGGAGATTACAGCTTTCTTTTTCTGCATTTTCTTTTATACTGGACATGAAATAAATCACGAGATAAAGTTCAACAAGTCTGCTAGCATATTGGTACTCCACTGTCCTTGGTATTTTCTTTTTCTCCGTAGTTGAAATTTCTTGATGAAAGCGCTCATCATGCTCATCACTGAAGTCGTCACAATTCTCGGGGAAAAAGTCAAGTTGGAAGTGAAGGAAGTGAATTTTCAGGCATAATGTTACAACCCATAGTTTCATATGCGAACAGTAAATTTTGCTCTAGTTCTTCATAGTTCCCACATCTATGGTTACCCAGAAAATTTAATACAACCTCCTTGAATGCAATTCAGGCGACTTTCTCATTTTCTTCCAACAAAGATTCGAAATGGTTGTCCATTATTTCTG
Source organism: Periplaneta americana (assembly GCA_025594305.2). Lineage (NCBI taxonomy): Eukaryota > Metazoa > Arthropoda > Insecta > Blattodea > Blattidae > Periplaneta > Periplaneta americana. Next base: position 9,839,451 of record JAJSOF020000042.1, read on the forward strand.
TAACTTGTAGTCCATTGAAAACTCCCTCTTTTATTTTCGAGTCACTAATAGCAGGAAATTTGTTCTGAATGTTTAAATTCTAATGTTTTATGATTCATCCCTTAAAAAAATTCTTCATTAATCCTAACTTAATGTGTGAAAGGGATAAAATTACTTTTCTTTGTGGTACAAGGGGTTGATGTGTAACAGTAAATATCTACTTCAACTATTATAACAATAACTATGTAATATTTGGTCCAAAACACAATTACAGTACTAATACCAAAATACATAGGTACGACAATTTCAATGTTCATCATTGAAATGAAATACTCCATTAAACAAGTGCTGACAGTTTTATGGGGAATCCACAACACATCTAATTATCCAACACAACACAAACGTGCAGTATTTTGGTCCATGGTATACAAATTAATCAACATACAAATGACCCAACAATTAAGAAATTTACATTATCAAATACACAGCATATGAGAATGGATACACTTCAACATAACAGACTATATAATAACAAAGATTAAACATTATTACAATTTATACTGTGACCACAAGAAACAAACACTACACAAGAACACAAAAAATACATCGCACTAACATATGAAAATATAAATACACACAAGACTGAATCTTCTTTCAAAAATTATAATGGAACATTGCATACATACCAGAAAACACACCATGGAAACTTCTCTACATACAAGGTAAATACAGATTAATATGGTGTGGAGAATGCTCCAACATTGGCTAGAACTCACACAACATATGCTGTTTTGCTTCCTGGAATATCTTCATCCCAATATTTGTGAGTAATTTGCCCTGGACATGAAAATAACTAGATACAAATCTCTTGTTTACTTTCACACTGCCTAGAGTATCAAGTTCCTCTTTATTATCATTTCTCCACCTGGTCTTGCACTGTGGATGTTGCAATATGTACTCTCCTTCTAAACTGTACCTCGTTTTAATCGTGACAACGTTTTTTAGTTCTTTTAAGCATTCTGATTATTGTATTATGTCTCTGTTGTGTAAAGAATTTTAGATAAGGGGGCAAATAGTCATAGATGTTGGACCCGACTCATTTTTTAAACCCCACTAACTAAATAACTCTCCTTCTGAAAACAACCTGATACTCAGTACTCTCCTCAATCCATATTCACCAGTTCCCCTATATTACGTCCTTTGTCGACATTCAAAGCTACAGCACTGTTTGAGAGGCTTATTATAGTTTCAGAAAACAAATATTGTTCACTCCAGTAGGCGAGTACTCTAGTTTTCCATGCACTATACTACATGTGCCAATTTATTAATAATTACTGTCATCAAAAAACTTAATACAATAGTGGTGGTGGTGGTTGTGGTGGTTGTAGTACTCGTAGGTGGTGGTAGTAATAGTAGTAGCAGTAGTTAGTTGTTTGCAATTCTGGATAATATTACATGCTATATATGCTTCCAGATAATTTCTTCCTAGCAGATTTCTCTCCTTTTAAATTAGTTTCCCTGAATTTTGAATTTATAAATTTCAGTGTGTAAAAAAGCCTCATCCTTGCTTACAAATGTATTAAATACTTGTGAGGAAAACTATTACAAGGGTGATGAAGTGTAACTTCCTCGTAACAGGTGATGAAATTCGAAAGTGGTCTTTCAATAATCACAATACGTTCAAAAGTATCTATAAAAATTAATTCAAGTTTTCAAATATATTTAAATAAAAATGTCACTGGGCATGCAAAGACTTCCAAAATCGTTGACATCATTTTTATAGCTGCGGAAATGACTATAATAGCTTGTTCCATCTAGGCCAGTGTGGTTGTTCCCAAAATCTTCACATATTTGACAACAGTGGACTTTCAAGCATTTTTTCATCAAGTAACCACATATATACCTTACAGAATTTTTTTCTACTTCATGGTAGTGATGGTCACAGTCTTTTATGTTAAGTTTCTCAATACATTGCACTTCAGGAAGGGGCTCTTGAAATTTCTTCACAGTTTCCATGCTGATATTTAGAATTTTATGAAAATCTGGTTCGCAGTTCTGATTATGTGATTTAAAAAAATCGATCCTGAACATCTTCTTAAATGCCCTTTTAAACTGAATAGCAGTTGGGTTTGCTGCATTTCCACTTTGTTACCTCACTGCTCCGAAAAAGTTTTCTAAACAATCTTGGTTCAGTCTTCTTGTGAGAATATATTGGAATCCTTCAAGTTTAATTTGTCCCACAACAAAAGTAGTGCTCTGATTGTCAATTTCCAGCATTTAAGTGATTTTATTTTCTTTATAATGTCAGCATTTAGATTGTTCAACACTTTAACCTTCTCTAAAAAGATTAACATATCTTCCAGAAATTCAATTTGATATGCCTTGCCACTGAATGCCACTTTAAATTATTTTACAATTTTTTTCTGACATTCTATTTAACATATCAAAAAGTTTATCAATCTATCTAAGAATTCTATCGTTGCACCTGCTTTAGGGGAGAGCTCTTTCAGTGCAACGTATGTTGTCATTTCAGCTACAACTGTTGAACTTAAAACCTGAACTGCTAATTTCACTTTCATTTTTCTGGATTTGTAGGATGCATATGTGAATCTGTTAATTTAGGAGCCAATCTGTTTGGCAATGCTAGGTCTTTGTTAAAAACATCCACAATATATTGCCAAGAGGTCATCTTCCCTCTGAAGTGAAAAGTGTTAGTTAGAAGATTATTTCTTGTCGCCTTCATAAGGTGTGGAGTGTCAAACATATAAATTATTTCTTCATTCTGAACTAGAAATACTGGTTCATCTTTGAATAAGGTATTAGTTGGCTTAATGTTTGAGACTCCTATGTCACTGATAACTATTCTAACTTTCAAACCCAATAGCATTCAATTTTGAAATAACTGTGTACAGCAAATCTTTAAGTTTTGTGGCTGAACATGTATTGTAAACAAAGAAATATGCAAGAGGTTGATGCCAGTTGTAATATATACCTTCCAGCATGAACACCAAAACATTTAAAGCTGGCCTAAAACTTTTTCCTTCCCCCAAATCTTCAAATCCCACCACCTCATCTTTCCCTATGCAATAAAACAAATCAGATTTTATGGACATTTCATCTAAACAAAGGCAACAATTTTTATCAGCGTCACAAAATGTGAGAATCTTTTCTTTGAGAGCTTCAAAGATGAAAATGTTTAAGCCAGATTTAAAATCTATACTTTCTGTGATCCTGTTCAAGGTTCTTTTCATTGGCAATGTAAATATTCTGGACATACCTCTGTAAGCTTTAGGACCCATAAAATATAGTTTCAAACAAGTGTTCAAAAATTCTTCAGAGATCTCCTTTGATGGGGTGTCTTGTTATGAAGATCGGCCTGCTGTTTAACAAAATCAATACATTTTTTAGGGAGGAATTTCTCGCATAACACTTTAAAGTCTTCACATGTAACATCTGACAATACAGATTTCTCCATTTTGAATCTTGCGTACACCACATCATCAATTAACAGATTTCTCGTTATTGGTTTCGATTTGTTTTTCCATTTTCCTATTTTTTTCTTTAAATTATAGATGCTACGTTTTAGTTTTCGCTTTCTAGGGGTATTGGAACTGAGCACAGTTGGTGTTTGTGTGTTTCATTTGTCACTTATAATGAACATTCTTCAGATCTACTCTCTTCGTTGTGTACATTCGAAGGTCTAGGTAGATCTACATCTAGAAATAAGAGCTGAATTGTTATTTAGGTTAACTCACAGAAATGGAATTGTTTTCACCAGCATGTTTGTAAAAACTTTCACAATTGCCAAAAATATATACTAACCGGAACGTGTAGGTTGTGCTGCACTCTCTTGAAATTCCGGTACAATGAGGAATGGGCCAGTATGCGGTCCTCCATCTAGAAATAAGAGATGAATTAATTGCTGTTTAGGTTAACTCACAAAATGGAATTGATTTCACTGAATCTTTGTAAAAACTTTCACAATTGCCAAAAATTAATACTAACCTGAATGTGCAGGTTGTACTGAACTATTTCGAAATTCAGATATGTTTAGCACTGGAACAGTATCTGCAATTAATCGGGATGCTTTGGAAGTGCCTTTTTCGTAATCATTTCTTGTGGAAAATGTAAACTGCATACCCTATACATTGAGCCATTAAGATCCTTCATAATCCGGAATAAGTGTTCACAGCCACATGCTTGAACTTATATTTTACATCTGAAATTAAATTGAGTATGTATCAGAATTACTTTTGTTTTGAGTGAAGAAGAAGATCGTAATTTTTTATTAAGATATGTGATCATCTCATTATACTAACCTATCCCTGTCCTTTGGAAAACGAAATAAGCTTATATTTTGACTTAGGTTCCTTTTAATATTGCAACAAAATTTCACAGCACAAATACCACCTCGAGTTGTTTTTTTTTCAGTATCAATTTTCTTTGAGATTGCTACCACTTAATACCTGTGGTCAGAGATAATCGGGCAGTTATATAGCTTAGGTTAATTTCGTTTCACTTATTAGACAGCAGTGAGTAAGAATACAAAGGTTGTATGTCAATGAAAAGCAATGTTGTGAAGTGGCGAAATAAGTTTTTGTTGAATATAGAGTATCCAACGCCCACTGAACGAATATTTCACTTTTATCACTGCCAATGTTGCGCTATAATCGTATATGCAAGGTAGGCTATAAGAAAAACCTAAACTAACCAAACCTAACCTGTAAAAGAAGCAACAAGTTATACTAAATATGTGTAAAATTGGCCTATATCTCTATAGTGGGCGGGACATAAGTAACATTGACTGCCATTTATTACCTGAATTCGCGTTACAGTACGGAAACCTCGGAAAAAACCAACAAGGTAATCAGTCCATGTGGAATCGAACCCGCGCCCCAGCGCAACTCCGAATTTAACTGTGTTTCAGTTTGCGATTCATAATATGAAGAATACACCAAGACAAATCAGCCGGTACCAATAACATACACTTTTTTACCTTATTTTTGTACATACAATCTTTGTGCTCTTAGCCATTATCATTATCTGTCATTAATATTATGTCGCTAGCAAGTCAAAATACTTATGTCAATTGTTGACTTTCATATTCGCACTTCACCTTAACGGATGCCATAATGTACGATCTAATAGACTGTGGTACTATGTTGTGTTTGGATCAATTCTACCAACATAAGCCTCAAACAGTGATTGGAACGTTAGCGCCAATTAGTGAATATTTTCATGATGATTCCATACGGAACTAATTATTATTATGGTTATATTGCCATTCCTTTGCCTCATGTCTTTCAAATTGTTAAAATATGAGTAATAAATGTTTTTAGTTAATATTAAATTACGCCAGCCCTGTCGTACATGGAAATCCATCTGGTGGAGGTTCCAGATAATACACCCGGTTTCGTGACATGCGCACTCAGAATTTGTTCCCACGAAATGGCTTAGGTGTCTTTACTGTATGTTCTCCATACTGTGTAAAAGTATAATGGTGAAAGGAGTCATAACAATTGTGTTCGGCTGCATGCGAAGCTTAACAGCATATCAGCACAACAAGACATTACGTCACCGATACAGGGATGGTTCTCCTGCTTCACAATACAGACTCGCTATCCGACTAGTTCGGAAGACCCCCGTAGAAAGTCGTATCCCATGGTGATGGATAGTATCTAAAAGACGTAATTTGATTTATTTGCTGAGCCATAAATAAAACAGCCATAATCAGCTTTGATCGGATTAGAGCTCAGTAAAGCGTAAAAGCACTGTACGGTCTGCACCCCAGCAAACCCCTGACAAAAGGCGTAAAATATTTAAGCATTTCTCGCAACGCCTTCTCAAATCACGTACGTATATGCGCCTCCCACATCAATTTATATTCTAAGATAAGGCCCAAAAATGTCGCAGTGTATGTATATAGCAACTCCACTCCATTAAGACGCAGTTCAGGATGTGGATGCAGTCCACGATGGTTATAGAAGTGGACACACTGCGTTTTTAGATTGGAGAACTTAAAGCCATTGCGAACATCCCATTCTGATAGCACGTTGGTAAACATTTGCAACTGTCGAACGATGGATGGAAGATATCGGGAGCTGTAATATAAACTGAAGTCATCAACGTACAAGAGAGAAGATACTCGATCACCATACAGTGGAAAATTCCATTGATCGCAATGCAGAAAAGAAGAAAGCTCAATACAGACCCCTGCGGAACGCCGTTTTCTTGGAGATGTTCATTAGAAAGTGTGATGCCTACTCGAACTCGGAAATATCGCTCTGCAATGAATTTCGCAATAAATGTTGGTATACTCCTACGAAGTACACAATCATGCAGAGTTTGTAGAATGCCATACCGCCATGCAGTATCGTAAGCCATTTCTAGATCAAAGAGAACCACCGCAAGATATTCCTTCTTGTGGAAAGCATCTCTAATGGCGGTCTCCAGCCGAACAAGATGGTCTGCGGCGGATCTGTGCTTACGAGAGCCACATTGGATATTAGAAAATTGGTTTTCCGATTCGAGTACCCACATCAGGCATTTGCTTATCATCATCGTTTCCATAACCTTACATACGCACCTGGTGATATAAATTGGCCTACAACTGCCAGGTAAAGAATGATCCTCACCCGTTTTCTGTATTCGAATCGGTTTTGGAAACTTGCTGTGTATACGGGCAAAAGCTTCATGTTTAGTAAATAAACAGCTGTTGAATGCAAGGTCAGGATGCAACACTTACACTTACATAAAATCATAATGACACGGTAACCAACTCAAAAATTTAACGTGACATTTAAAACGTGTAGCATGTAATTTTTGTTCTCCGTGTTATGTAGTAAAAAAAAACTAAAATCATTAATACTTCTTTCTACTTTTCTTAATGCTTAGTTATAATAATAATAATAATAATAATAATAATAATAATAATAATAATAACATTATAATTTCTTAAATAATAAAAAAGATATAACTATAATTTATTTATTAGCAGTAGTGAAAACTGACACCCCGACACTGGCTTAGTAAAATGTTAGAAACGTATCTGTACCAGTGTAATAATTTAAACTTCGCATCGCACCTCGCTCTGTGTCATTAGTATCATTACTCATGATCACACTCCAAAGATTTCAATTTCCAGGCTTCCCCATCCATCCACGTGAGAGTTTCAAGTTCTAACTTGTTCCAACGAAGTTCCAAGTACAACATGAAGAACAACGAGAACAGTGTAGCCGGAGCGGTTCCGACTGTTCTCTGTTGTCTCGGAGTCGGAACATGCCTTGCCAGAGCCTCGTTCACATTTTTCAAGTAACTTGAATTCAAGTCACGTGATTTCAAGTACCTGAATTCAAGTCGCCGTTCAGACATATTTTGTTTTCAAGTGGGATAAAATTGCGTCCATGGATGTTGTGAAATTAGGAATTGCTGTAGTAGCAAGTCTCAACTGAAGCTGCCATTTTTGCATTACATCTCTATTTAACTATGCAAATTTCAGATAAATATATTTTTGAAGAAATGGAAGACGCGTTGTTCAGTATGGGTTAGGAATTAGATTAGTAAGGAAATACGACCAACTCTATTATAAATAGAATAAGTGAAATCTTCAAGCAGATTTAATCATTCTTATCGCAAAAGGAATGAAATATAAGCGAGTCTGATTTACCATAATTGAAAATGATTATCTTGAAGCTGTTACAGTTCCCCCACAAAAATCTATCAACCACATTGAATCATGCCAGTTTCGGCGATAAATGTCATCCCTTCAAGCAACGCTCTTCACTTCTTAATCCGTCTTATCTTCCTCACTTCTTTTATATCTACAGTTTAATGATTTTTTTTTATTATTTTTCATATGCTATCTCATCTGTGTCCACGTTAAAATCTCTGCTGTTCAATTCTTCAATGAACTCTTCCTTTCTTTGCAGCTTCCTTTGCATTTCTATTACGAAGCTTTGGAGTTTTTATAATGCGCAGGCCTTCGTGAATTTTATACAACTTCAGAAACTCAAATATTTAGTCATTATTTCACTTACTGCTGTTTCCAATTATTTTTACGTTCCCAGTAGAACTGAAAAACAATCAGCTGTTAATTTAATGCTCTTAAAACAGCTGTTAATTTAAATTCCCGCTCTTTTCTCCTTGAATTCAAGTTATCAAATGACGTTCACACTTTTCAAGTGTCCTTTCAAGTCAAGTAAAAAGTAGAAAGGGATCCAACTTCACTTGAAACTTGAATTCAAGCCGTTAATTGATTTCAAGTCAACTTGAAACATAGTTCATACTTTTCAAGTTTGTCTTTCAACTTGAATTCAAGGTACTTGAAAAGTGTGAACGAGGCTTTACAAGCCGGAGCATGGGTAGATTTGGCAACGAAGAGTGGAGGCGGGCGAAGGCGAAATAAAGGCATGACGTTTGACGTTTTAGTGCTTTGATTTTGTTGTCACATGTACATTTTCGACATTAATTGAAACAAAACTAAGTGCATATGATCAAGATTCAGTGTATTGATATACGTAATTTATTACGGAATCCGAAATGGTATTTTATTTGAGTTTCAGAGTACTGCGTAAGTACTTGCATACAGTCAATTATAATTTAAAAAAATTAAAATCATATGTGTTTTTATTGATGGGAAAATAAATAATCAAAAAATGGTACGTGTACCACAAATTAATAAAATAACGATGTACTTTCGCAGTACCCTATTCCAATCAATTAACCATTATGTGGATAGTAAATTTACGAAGTTTTGCCACTTTTGTTGTTTCACCTCTGACGTGAAAGGTCTAGGATATCATATACATTTTAATTTCACGCGATTATCTGTCGTGCTTTTCTATAAATATTTCAGATGCCCAGGAAGCCAGTTTTAGTTTGAATCTCGCTAGTCACCATAACAATACTGTTATCCTAAATTATTTGTTACAAATTTTCTAAAATATAATTTTAAATAGGCCAAGCCCAAGTATAAAGATCTATGAAAAATGAAGAAACATACCTTCAACATAATACGTAACAAAACACATTATTATCTATTAAGTATGTATCATTTAGTGTAAACTCGGTGAACTTTAAATGCTGTAAATACGAAGTGAAAGAAACATGTTTGTAACTAATTTATTACAAAAGAAATAATAATAATAATAAACAAATCTTGAAAACCAACAAAGTGAATGTATTCATCTACAAATATAGACAGTTCTGACGTATAGCAGGCATTCCGAATCTTCAACAAAACTGCAACAGCTGTTTACACTGAACTTGAAAATCAACGGCGTAACTTTATCGATATAGCAGGAGAGACCCAACAATTTGGCTAGAATTCTGATACACCACAAACCACAAGTAGGACTATAAAAATGTAGTTTATACAATATTTAATATTTAGAAGAATTGTTCAATCATTTTGTCATTAATAATAACCGCAAAAATTGCCAAAGGCTGCAGCCATATTTTCATTTATTGTCTTGTTTTTATCGCCAACACGCAATTAGTTTATAATACATGAACAATTAACGTGTGGTACGACCGCGAACATAATTGAATCGCACTTTTTAGAAAGGAACTAAGTCAAAATTTGTCATTTTTATTTCTTCTGATGAAATGATTAATACTTCCAAGACGCAAAGATAAACAAAGGAAGGAACTTAAACAAACCTTTCCCTGTATCTCTAACATCGAGTTGATGTTTATATTACGGCACTGGTACACTGGTATTTATTCATGAAAGTAAGTTCTTTTGCTCTCCTGAAAAATAGAACATTTTGACTTACAAGTAAACCTTCACCTGAGGTAAAAAACAATGAAAATGAAACTTATATTTTTGGAGTCAGCATAATAAAATATGAATAATCCTAAAATTTCGTAACTCGACTGCAATTATCAAGTACGATACACAGCGCAGAACACGAGATTTCAAGCAGCACGAAAACATACCTTCAACTAGCGATTACTGCATAAGAAGGAAAACGATGATGTGGTCATCATGTTACTTAATGCATCGTATTCCAAAATCTGATTTTTTTTATCCAGAAACATATGTCGCACAACAGTGATAGCTAACAAAAAAATGTTGGAAACACAAATTGTCAGTACACCACCCGCACTTTATAAAGGCTGATTTTGCATAAATCGTACATATTCCTTGTACATTTCGAATACAGTACTCTGTAGTGTTTTGAAAACGTCCACTTCTGGATCCCAATCCAGCTAACACCCAACCACACCCATGCGCCTGTTGGAATCGTGGAGAAAGAAACTGCTGGTAAACAAGCGACTGTAGTTTCAGTATATTGTTGCGTTGTTGTAATGTATCAGATGAATCATCAAAATCTACATTATGAGAAATGTGTAGAATCATATGCTTGTACATTCGAAAAAAGTACCTGTCCAAAGGTTGCAACTCATAAGTCGTATTTGGTGGTATGATTTTCACTACTAGTTTTTCAAGACCATAGTCCCCTTCTTCTAACAGTTGCTTAATTGTATTTTCGTTGCAGTGGACACCATATGAGTCTAACAGGAGAAGATTGCGTGTTGCAGAATTAGGGAGGAATATTTCTCGTAAAAATTCTATCCATATTTCTTTGGTCATTTTTCCCGACGACGTCCATTTTACTACAAGGTTGTCACTCTGGAAAATGCGTTCCGCAACTCTTACACTGATACCTTTCGGTTCTTGGAGAATCAGTAGTAACTTTGGCATCAGTTTTCCAGCTTTAGAAACCACTGGCATTATAGTGTAGGAATATGTAGTTGCCCCTTTGGATTGCACAACACCATACACTTTACTGGTTCCTTGACGTTCTAATGTTCTGCCGAAAGGCATTTCCTTATGGAACCCACATTCATCGGCATTAAACACATGATCATCATCGTACATGTCCATAAGTGGTGCGCACTCACGTCTGAAGGTTTGGATTGATTGTTCAAGAGCTGTCTTGTCGCGTACCTGACGCTTTGTTACATATGATGTTATTTTGCGGCTGACAATCTTATAATGCGTTTTAAAGCGATGCAACCAAGTAGGACTTGCGTTGAAATATTTCTGATCTATGCCTAATAAATCACGAGCTGTTTTCAGTGCAATTCTTTTTATATCACTTTCTTTTACAATTTCATTTGACGACCGCCGCAGACAGAATTCCTCAAATGTTCTTCTGTGCACTTCTTTCATTTTGTTCATAACATCGTTTTGTTGTTCGACAGCGTGCTTCATTTTGTAGAGTTGACTTTCGTGTGTTAACCATGTAAATTTATGTTTCATACTGCTCCATGACCTATGGTTAAACATTTTCTTTTTGTTTGTTGGTACACCTGGCAGAATCCAATACTCTATTACCTTACATTTTTCTTCAAAGTCAATGACTCGGGATGTTTTGGGAGGGGACGGAGCGTATTGAGAACAGGAACTTTGTGAAGTACTTGATTCCTCTTCTGATGTAGTATTTGTTTTTTCAATCTCCCATTCTCGTACATGAGGCATGTCATTATCATCATTTCGTGGTTCATTCTCATCAGTGTCCAGAGTATGACTTTCTTTAACTGCTTCCGATTCATAACTCTTTAATAAGTCATATATATATATCAACAACTTCAAGTTCCTTCTGCGACATTTCATAGTCTGTCTCCTTATAACCCTCTTCTTTTAGTTTATCCAGAATTGTAATCACTATATTCACTGGGTTCATCTTCAGCTCACTGCACATAACATTACACAATAAACTGCAAAGTACAAACTAACTGACAGCGCGTCTATAGCAGTACTGTCTTCGCTCATGCGTCTAGCATTGCTACATGTATAGTTGTTTGCAATCTAAGTAGCCCATGTCAACTTGATCTTGATTGGTCGCGATCTCTGGTGTTCACTGCGTTCGAGTTGTAAAATTTACGTATTTTGCATTGGTTTTAATGCTTAATCGAATGGTAATAAAGGCAAGTCTTCGTTTTTTTTACCCCACCTGAAGGTTTACTTGTTAGTTCCTTTCTGAAAAGTTCGATTCATTCTATCGACACACACTTATATTGTAACATTAATTTGCATTGAAAATCGGCATTAGCACAAACACGTGTTCTGGATGTAGGGCTCCGTTTGACAGTTAATTACAGTGTTGCCGACGCATGACTCTGGCTTGTAACTGAAGAAGGCTCTTGCCTTGAGGAACGCAGTACTGCGGCGCCGCCACAGCTGGACAAGTGAGCAGCTCGGAGTCGGAACAGTGTTATTTCGGAACAGGAGGTTCCGACCTAGTGTTCATTTTCGCAACGGTTCCGAAACTGGAACAGTTCCAAAACAAATGTTGTGTTATTTTTTTTTTTACCCATCTCTAGTGATGGCTAATATGTGGGCGCAAAAATTTGATGCACTGTGGATATCCAGATTCTGGCCAAACAGAAAAGTGATCTCAGTCTGTTAATGTTGGAAGTAGAAATGTGTCATTTTTTCCATCTGTGCTTCATTATCTTCTAAATCATTCTAGAGTGTTACCACAGTCTAGTGTATACAGTCACGAAGCTTCAGTTTATGAGGGTACGAGGAACAATAGACTGTGCAGGTACTATTTCGCATTGTCTGTGATGAGGCGATAGTAGCGATCTTAGTCAAGAGGACTCTCTAGTCCTCTTGATCTTAGTGGGTAACAACTATCTATGGATGCATATTTACTACATATTGAGCTTTGCGACAGTATATACTAGACTGTGGTGTTACCACATTCTATTATATACAGTCACGGGTTGAGTTGTTGAGGTTGCTAGGAACAATAGACTGTGCAGGTACTATTTCGCAGTGTCTGTAATGAAGCAATAGTAGCGATCCTAGTGGTTAGTAACTGTCTACGGATGCATATTTATTACCAGGGAAAGGATTTATATGTAAATACATATTTACTTATAAAGCTAATATAATTTATATTTTGCATTATCTTTATGTTTCACAATGTGTAGGGTTGAAAAATCCTACTTTTATTTTCCATATTTTTCCATATTTTAGAGTTTAGTACATATTTTCGTTAATTTCCATATATTTTCCATATTTCATATAAAACAGTCCATATTATATTAGGTTTAACAATAAAACAAAACAAAATTCCATTAACTTTTAAAATACATTTCAACAATAGAGATTTAAACACATGTTCAGTAATCCCTTTAACATCAGAGTTATTTGAAAATTAGCAGTCCTATCAACAATGGGAAAGTAAGTTACAAAACTGTATTAATTTAATTTAAAATTTTTAACAGACTTCAGTTGTGCAGCTCAACAGTTAAATGCCAGTCAGAGTACACATAGGTTCAGTTTTGTAAATCATACTATAAAGACGGTAAATATGCCAAAAGTACGTCATTCAGTCAATTTAAAATCAAAACTAACAAGTTACATTTCAGAATTTAAAGAAGATGGTTTATCAACTGACAATAAAATATTATTTTGTAATTTGTGTCAGTGTGCAGTATCATCTACACAAAAGTTCCTGGTGCAACAACACATTACAACTAGTAAACATCAGGCCAACAAACAACTAAATTCCAAGCAGAGACAATTGTTTTTAACACAACCAACAACATCGAATGTAAGATCTGAGTTTAACATCGACCTGTGCCGTTCTCTCATCTCTGCTGATATTCCTCTCTACAAACTAAAGAATAAGGTCTTCAGGGAATTCCTTGAAAAATATACTCAACATACAATCCCGGATGAGTCAACACTTAGGAAGACGTATGCTCCATCCATCTACGATGAGACAATACAGAAGATAAGAGATGAAATTAAAGATAGTTCAATTTGGGTTTCCATTGATGAGACTCCCGACAAAGAAGGTAGACTTGTTGGTAATGTAGTTATCGGTTTGTTAAGTGAACAATATTCTGAACGAATTCTTTTACATTGTGATGTTCTAGAAAAGTGCAATAACAAAACTATAGTTAAACTGTTCAACGAAGCTATGGGTATCCTGTGGCCAAAGGGTATTATGTACGATAATGTGTTATTCTTTATTAGCGATGCTGCCCCTTATATGGTCAAAGCTGGACAAGCATTATCTGTTGTATATCCTAAATTGACTCATTTTACTTGTGTGGCGCATGCATTTCATCGTGTGGCAGAAGTGGTCAGAGACAATTTCCTAAAGTAGATTTGTTGATTTCATCAGTGAAAAAGTATTTCTCAAAGCTCCCAGTAGAGTTAACGTGTTGAAAGAAATGTACCCTGAAATTCCATTGCCACCAAAGCCAATTTTAACTAGATGGGGTACATGGCTAGAAGCAGTTGAATATTATGCCGAACATATAGACTCTATTAACAATGTTCTCCTTGCATTGGACTCTGAAGATGCAGTCTCAATTGATACTGCGAAAACAGTTACCTGTGACATAAGTGTGAAGAATGACTTAGCTCACATTCAGCATACATTTTCATGCATCATAAAAACGCTCAAAAGTCTCCAAAATAGGCACCTTTCACTATCTGAAAGTTTTGAAATTATAAATAGTACTGTGGAACAACTGAATCGTGGTAGAGGTAAAGTTGCAGATGCAGTAAGAGCTAAGGTGGACACTGTACTTTCAAAAACCCTGGATATGAAGAACTACAAAAGGTTGTTGCTGTGATGAGTGGTGAATCAACAGTGAAGATTAACTTGGACTTATCCCCAGCAGACATTGTGAAATTGAATTATGTACCAGTTACTTCTTGTGACGTCGAACGCTCTTTTAGTCAGTATAAATCTATCCTCAGAGACAATAGAAGAAGATTCACTTTTCAGCACTTGAAAGAAATGTTTGTAACCTATTGTTATGGTAACAGACAATAAAAATTGTGTTTTGTTGAAACTACATTGGAAGATAAGGTACGTCCATTATATTTTTTGTTTAGTTTGATTAAAATGTACCAATATTTAACGTACATAGTCATTTTTTTATAATTTTAAGTCCATATTTAATTCCATATTTTGGTAAAAATCCATATTTAATTCCATATTTTGGTAAAAATAACTACATATATATTTACATATTTCATATATTTTTAGTCCATATAAATCCGTTCCCTGTTTATTACATATCGAGCTTCGTAACAGTCTATACTAGACTGGGGTGTTACCTTGAAATCCCTATTTTTTAGTTTTTCTATGTCCTGTGTTGAATAAAAATTATATCAAACAATGGAAAACATGACTTAGTGATGAAATATAAGAATAAAATTCTATTGAGTAAACCGCAGACGTATTGATCCAGTATTCTGTAGTTTGTGAAACCCCTGTCATTTATATTTTGCCTTTATTTTTTTTTTATTTTTTTATTTTTTTTTAAGGTTACCTAGTAGTTCTTTCATTTGTGTCAGTGATCATGGCTCCCTTGATCGTAGAGTAAGCTAGTCGTTTGCGATCATGTATTCTACGTTTCCAACGGAAAGGTGAAGATATTCCTTTCCTTAATTTCGTTTATTTTCATTTTAATATTTCATAAAGGTAAGTGTGTTTCTGTGTATTGCCATTTTTGCCTTCGCTGTAATTATCATTCGAGTCTTATCAGTATGTTACAAATTCCTTCTATTTTGTAAGTCTGGTGCATTATTTGTAGGTTATAGATTACATTACTTGAAGGCACCAGCAGAAATTATTATGGGCGTATTACAATTAAAAAGTTTCTAAATTGGTAATAGGAATTAATTTTTAAAACACAATTTATTACTTTCCCAGAGAGACTCAAATACTCAATAGAAACCAATATAGGAGACCTACAAATTTGTAGCTGAATCTACTTTTGCTAATTATAGAGCCACATCTTTATTCATAACATTAACCCATTTATGCCCAGGTGGGTCGTTTTCGACCCACTGATTAAAATTACTTTCCGCGCGAATTAGTGTAGACAACACTACGTATCTACTTTTCTTAGATGCACAAAGGTACAGTGCACTTGTGGAACACGCGGGAAACCAACAGACCACGTCATTATTGCGCGGGAACTTGCCGAATAAATATGACGCAACTACCGTCTGCCTTGGAGAAGAAAAAGTGAGTAAAAACTCCGATCAATCCGTGAATTTTTTTAACAATCAGTGTGTCCTGCCAAGAAGATACAGGAGAATATGCATCTTGTATGTTTTTGTCAATATTTACGTTATTTGCTTCTGTACAGTAGGGCTTAGAATTTAGTGTGGGTCGATAACGACCCACTAAGCACTTATTCGAGGATTACCTTTCAATAGCTTTTCATTATGTAATCATTTTGTTTTCTTATTATTTTTCTTTGAGTGATGTTTTTACGAACAACTACCTCAATGAAAGTTTGTGTAAGGATTAGGAGTGCTTTTGGGAATGATAATTCTGATAGCAATTCTCAGAATATCTCAGGCTTATTACCGCTTTCGTTTACAACATTGTTTTATTTGTGTAATGTTATATCTCACCGTTTGGGATGCACTCTGGATAGTCTTTGACGAACTAAGTAGTTCATATTCTCGGCACAAGGGCACCTATGGGAGCCGGGTGTGAATAACAATCAGAATGACCCCGTTTTGTCTTTTTATTATCTTCATGAGAGTTGTCTACTGGCCCCATCTGAAAATTGAGATCCTTCATAACAATTTCCATAATCATAAATATTCCCTCTTTTCAGACTCACTAGTGTGACAGTAATATAAATTCTAGAATAGTTGGAGAGATCTGATCTTCCGAAACCCCAAAATACGGGGCAGATATATTCATTGGTCTGCCTGAGGATAATGGATGCAGATTCTGGAGATGAAGATTGCAAGGACTCCGACCGACCTCAACTACAAGCCGTAGCAGAGTTAGTGACAGAGCTACTAGACATTGTTCAGCCATATAATGAGGAAGGGGGCACCGATATTAGAAAAGATTCAGATCTTATCAGCAATGAAAATGACAATTCCCCACCACCGACATGTAGAATAAAGCGAGAAAGAAATAAAGGTGAGCATCACGTCTAACGAACATGAAGTAGCCCCTTTACAAGAAGAGGAAATCAAAGCTCGTCTGCCTTATGTTTTCCGTAAATATAATTGCAATATGAGTGGAGTACATACTTCTGATATACGTGGAAAAAATGGCACATACCATTACTTTCGTGGTTATTAGATGTGTGCATGAAAAATGCTTGGCTTCTCAGTCAGTCGATCATATGGAAAGTCTTTGGATGCACTCGCCTTCGGCTATGAAATAACGCAAGCCTAAAATTTGACACTTCTCCAAAGAGTGGAAGAAGAGTTCGTCCCTTCGATACCATCAAAGAACACCGGAGGAAGGATCACTGTGGGCACTAAACCCAACAAGAAAGACGGCGATACAAGATTTGTGACAATGTAAAAGCATGTCAGAGATGCACCATATCATGAATAGAACTAAGGACATATGTCGTATTTTTAGTAGGTTCTTTTACGACGCTGTACCAACATCTCAGGTTATTTAGTGTCTGAATGAGATGAAGGTGATAATGCCGGTGGAAAGTGTCCGGGGTCCAACACCGATAGTGACCCAGCATTTGCTCATATTGGGTTGAGGGAAAACCCCGGAAAAAAACCTCAACCAGGTAACTTCCCCCGACCGGGATTCGAACCCGGGCAACCTGGTTTCGCGGCCTGACGCGCTAACTACAGGTGTGGACCTTATGTCATGTACCATAATTTATTGTGTGTTTCAAATTATTTATTTCTTCAGTACAAGGTTTCCTTATACCAGCTATAACGGATGGGGGGATCATCGTGCTAACCAAATCTGCTTGGATGATCGTCCACCTCTGCTTCGGCATGTGGGCGTGAAGTCAGCAGCCGGCTGGTCGGTCTAGGCCCTTCAAGGGCTGTAACGCCACGGATTTTTTACAAGGTTTCCTTTCAGATGTGTGAATGTAAAATACATGTAAATGTGAATGTAGCTCTCAAGGAAATTATTTAATAAATATTTTAAAAAGTCGTATGCGTTTTTAATATGGTAATGATTTGTTTATACATTACTTTTAAATTTAACAAGTTGCATACTACGCAAAAGCGTAAATAAAACAAATCATCAAAACATTATGATGAACAAATTCTCGAGGAAGTGCCTAGTGGGTCGTTATCGACCCACCCCATAAATTTTTACCGAAGTAACAAAATCAGTATTTTCATAGTTCCTCATGCTTACAACGTCCCTCTGACTCACTTAATATGATATGTGAAACAAAAATTAAAAGAAAATAATCTGGGCATAAATGGGTTAAGGAAGTTCTGCATAGTAGATTATATCCTTATGTTGGCTAAACTAATGCTGAGATAGTTCCCTCCATACTCCGCTTATAAACCTTGCATATACGAATCTGCGACAGGTTAGGTTTGGTTATTTTAGCCTTTTGTTATGCCTTGCATATACGATCAAGTTCATCGGCACAAAAAAAAACCTTATAAATTCAACGATTTTCAGTTCCTAAATCACCGGAACTATCTCAGCGCTAGTTTAACCCTTATTTGAAATCCAGCAATATATTACAGTAGTTTAAAATCATTATGGATTTAGAAAACAAAAATCAACAAAGAATGCAGCTTTTACGTGGGATGAAGTGACCTCTTTAAATTCGATATTACATTGGAAAGATATTTTCCGATTCTGTTGAAGAAATTGACTATGTACATTATAATATATGAATAAGCAAATAGAAGTGCGCAACAGATTATTATAGGGCCCACCAGTATACCCTACCTATAGTTCATAGTATAAATTGTACCTATATTGTATATTTTGGATTATTATTTAAAGTATGCCATCTTGAAAAAACTAAAAACACAGAAACATGTATCATTTAATAAAAGCAACAATGGAATTAAGATCATATTAATAATATTTGTTGCATATTATAAATTATTCAAGTTGAAATTGAAGAAACAAACCAAATGGAATTAAATCACAGTACTCGGAACATTAGAGTTTAAAACAATACAATAGAAGTCTACTTAGCCAGTTTCAAAATATGTTTTATATTTTATTTAAATTAATTTGATAAGCAAAACTTTCAAAACTATAAAGAAGAAAAAGTAACATTGATCTTAAAACATTACCGTACATCATTGACATTAATAAATCACAAATTAGATAACTTGTACGCGTTAGCTTATCAAAACTTAAAACAGAGGAACATTACAACATTTAAGAACCTAAACATTGAAAATAATATTACTGTATATTACATGATTTCATTCCTTCACTATTACAATTAATTATACGAACATGCCAAGATTTACATTAAAAGATGTTTTACTTCCTACTCCAGCCATGTCTTGTCCTTATATGTCATTCTTTCTCTCCCTATACATATATTGCGCCAAATACTTCATAAAATCTCTTTCTGTTGTAGACTGCAAATGATCCTTTTAACATGCCTCCTTATAGGAACTTAAGACTTTTACGAGAACATACGTCTGACGATCATATATAATAATTGTATTGTCCCAAACATCTGAATATAAAGTGAAACCTATGAATGCCATTTTATCATGATGTTTATTTAGAAGCTAATGTTTCTCATGTATAATTTTAACGGGGTAAGTAAATTTTGGAAGATTTATCTTTTACAGATATAATACATATATACTTACGTCTTACTTACTGGCTTTTAAGGAATCCAGAGGTTCATTGCCGCCCTCACATAAGCCCGCCATTGGTCCCTATCCTGAGAAAGATTAATCCATTGTCTATCATCATATCCCACCTCGTCCACACCTGTGGAGTAACCGTCAGCGCGTCTGGCTGCGAAACCAGGTGGCCCGGGTTCAAATCCTGGTCGGGGCAAGTTACCTGGTTGAGGTTTTTTCCGGGGTTTTCCCTCAACCAAATACGAGCAAATGCTGGGTAACTTTCGGTGCTGGACCCCGGACTCATTTCACTGGCATTATCACCTTCATTTCATTCAGACACTAAATAACCTATATGTTGATACAGCGTCGTAAAAAAACCCAATAAAAATATATCCCACTTCCCTCAAATCCATTTTAATATTATCTTCCCATCTACGTTTCGGCCTTCCAACTAACACTCTATATGCATTTCTGGATTCGCCCATACGTGCTACATGCCCTGCCCATCTCAAACGTCTGGATTTAATGTTTCTAATTATGTCAGGTGAAGAATACAATGCGTGCAGTTCTGTGTTGTGTAACTTTCTCCATTCTCCTATCACTTCATTCCTCTTAGCCCTAAATATTTTCCTAAGCACCTTATTCTCAAACACCCTTAACCTATGTTCCTCTCTCAAAGTGAGAGTCCAAGTTTCACAACCATAAAGAACAACCGGTAATATAACTATTTTATAAATTCTAATTTTCAGATTATTTGACAGCAGACTGGATGATAAAAGCTTCTCAACCGAATAATAACAGGCATTTCCCATATTTATTCTGCGTTTAATTTCCTCCCGAGTATCATTTATATTTGTTATTGTTGCTCCAAGATATATGAACTTCTCCACCTCTTCAAAAATAAATTTCCAATTTTTATATTTCCATTTCGTACAATATTCTTGTCACGAGACATAATCATATACTTTGTCTTTTCGGGATTTACTTCCAAACCTATCTCTTTACTTACTTCCAGTAATATTCCCGTGTTTTCCCTAATCTTTTGTGGATTTTCTCCTAACATATTCACGTCATCCGCATAGACAAGCAGCTGATGTAACCCATTCAATTCCAAACCCTCTCTGTTATCCTGGACTTTCCTAATGGCATACTCTATAGCAAAGTTAAAAAGTAAAGGTGATAGTGCATCTCCTTGCTTTAGCCCACTGTGAATTGAAAACGCATCTGACATAAACTAACAACCATTAATATTACAACTTACCCTAGATTGAGATTGTGGCTGATACATACATCTATTATTATCAGGCAGTACATCTCATTTGGTGATGTCAGAGGAGGAACAATTGTTTGCATACGTAACCATGAGAAGAAATGACTAGATAAGATAATATAATACTCATAAAAAGAGATTATTTATATTGTCGTAAGAAGTGTCCTGGGAAATAAATGAAATGCGTTTATATTCTGTATCTCTGAAATCAGAACTCACAGGTACATGACGTTTAAATAAATGACCATCATACTATTGCACCAGAAGTTGTCCTACTGTTGCACCGCTTTTATTTACTCTGAAATTCTGTAAGTCAACTTGACCCACAATAATTACTGTAACAGATATATCTGTTCGTAATTGAGCTTTTGTTGTTTTTCAATAGATGTTTATATTACCCCAAAGGCGTAATGAACAAGACTTTTACAAATTATATCATTTTGAATTCAAGTTTTCCATCAGTAATGTCCTTACGGCAGCAAATTATATTTTGGTATAGTTATTGTTTCTTGCCTGTATACCTTAGCATCTTTATCATCTCAAAATGAGACCAAATTTTACAATGGAAGCTATATTTTTCAGGACACTGTTAGATCTAAGCAAATATCCTAAAATACATTGACTACACTTGCATCAACCTTATAAATGGATGCAGAAGAGTTGATGGTGCTTAAAAAGTGTTATAACAAGCACTTGACTTGTGAACTGATAATATGTTGTTGTTGTTTTCTAATGCCAGGCGTTTGACAATAAAGTCATTTGACCTCTTGCACTCCAATATTTTTCAAAGATATTATCATGACCAGCCACTGAAGTACAGATTTTGAAGTGTTCCGAATCCATTTCTTGGTCTGAGTCACACAATGGGCAGTTAGGGGACTGATATATTCCAATTCTATGCAGATGTTTGGCCAAATAATCATGGCCTGTTGCCAATCTAAATGCAGCTACAGACGATTTTCGTGGTAAATCGGGAATTAACTGTGGATTTTGATGCAGAGAGTTCCATTTTTTCCCTTGGGATTGTGTTATCAAATGTTGTTTGTTGAAGTCTTAGTATGTAGATTTAATAAATCTTTTCACAGAGTAATATGCAGATTTAGTAACAGGTCTGTAAGTAGCAGTGCTGCCCTTGTTTGCTAAAACATCCGCATTCTCGTTTCCCAGGATTCCACAAAGGGATGGTATCCGTTGGAATACAATTCTCTTGTCGAGTGATATTAATTGGGAGAACATTTAAGTTATTTCTGCTGTTTGAGATGAAGGTGTGTGTTTAGAGACTATTGATAGAATAGCTGCTTTGGAGTCTGACAATATAACTGCATTCTTAAATTTATTGATGTGGCATAGAAGATTCCTGAGACTTTTACTGATTGCAATTATTTCTCCATCAAAACTTGTTGTTCCATACCCAAGAGGTTTATAAAGTGAGAAGAGACAGTACATAACACCTGCACCAGCACCTTGTTCTCTGGAGATCAAGGATCCGTCAGTGTATAAATAAAGCCAGTTTTGTGGAGGGTACCTAATATTAATTGTCTCTAAAGACAGTTGTTTTAGTATTTCAGTGTTTACTTCTGATTTCACTATTTCTGATAATATTTATGCCAAAATTGTCGTAGCAGTGACAATAAAATTGAAATGTAATCGCTGTGTGGTTTAAAAATCTGCTTTTATCAATATATTTGTCGTTTGAACTGGAGAGAACAATGTCTAGGCTTACTCATAGCTCGTAGTGAAGATTTGGTTGTGTCACTATTTTAATTTTCTGCTGCTGGTTGATTAGATGGAATAAATTACGTATTCTTAGTAACAATAACCTAAGGTAGTGCATGTACTCTGATTCTGTACATAAGAAATGTGCATAATCAAATTCATATCGACATACTCACTAATACCTAAGGAATAAATTTTTTTTTTGGAATGTAATCAGTTCAAAGCAAATTCGAAAGTTCGAGCAAAATAATATATTGTACGACATATATGTATTTTGTAAACATTGAGCAGCTTGCATTCTGCAGATCAGTATCAACACTTCAATGTCTGTTACAGTCGTAATGGATGTGGTTAAGAAGGAACCCGAAGTTGACCCGTTGGCTATACAGTGCAGTGATAACATTTATACAGATGAGAAGAGGCCCTTATCAGAGGTAAATTGAAAGTCACTGGTGCTAATTTCTATATGGGCTATTCCATATGAAATCGATCAGTAAAAAACCTCGCATTTTTTTAATACTCTAATTTATTCCCTCTTTATACAAGGTGCTGAGGACAATGCATTTTCAAAAATATACTATCGAAAGTCAAACTGTTTTCGTACTATTGAGCGACAAATTTAGCGTATTTTATAAAAACAAGCCTCTTTCACCGCTCAGAACTCTGGAACCATTTACTGCAGAACATTGAACGGGAGCTCATTTTGAAGCTGACATTTGGTAGGTTACGTTAAGAAGCAATCCTTATTTTTATAGTATACAGAGAGACAGATAATCTGATTTTACTTACTTTTAGGCTTTTTGGCAATTTGTAAAAATGAAAAAAATATTGAGGAAAAAAACCTTGCATTATTATAAAGGGACTTCGGCATTGTTTGCTTAGTGGCTCGGCAATAAGTTTCGAGGGTATTAAATAAATTATTTTCACATGCCAAGACTTGAACGGCGCAGTACCGCACGCACTGGCCTAGAGCTGAAGATAAGCGAGCATTGGGAGTCATTTTACTCCTGTGTTTATGAAAACTTGTGATAAAGCTAGCCCAGCTATGCGCTACTAGACGAAACATCACGTGTTTGTCTCCTGGCCTTGCTTGTCTCGGCTAGCTCCCGTCTCACAGTCAGCTAGTTACTTCATGTGCGTACTATTTATTTTCTTTATTTGATAATTTCAATACTTTCTTATCAACAGTGCACCATTAAAAAAAATGTGTTTATTTGTACTTTCAATGCAGAATCTAACCATATATTTTAAAAATATTTTTTCGTGGTCAAAGGCATTTTAATGAAAAAAAATCTAAATTTCTCCTTTTCCATAAAAAGTAAGGACAACTGTTACATGTCAATATAAACTTTAATTTCTCAGCATGAAAATAAACCATGATTTTGATCATTAGGTGAGAGGGTTTTGGAGCCACAACAGTTTAAAGTTACTAATTTTATGAAAATACGATACATTTAAATATTTTTAATTTAAGCACTATGAAGTTCTGATGCCTCAAACTTTGCACAAAGCATTGTATCACATTTGTCAACGGACAGAAAAAGTTTCATTGTAATTAAAAATTGCAAGGTCAATTTTCTCTATATTTCGTTCGATTTGAGATGGAATAGCCCATATGCGACTTTGTGCGTAGAATATGGTATAAAGTTATGTGGATATATTTCCCAGTTATTAGTTAACAGACTTTCAGTAGAGGGTTTATTTTATTATAGGATATTGGTAATGAGTTATGAAAATATATGTTGGATATATTGAAGAATGGGTGATGTCATAAGACTGACGTCATTGGTTTCTGTGATTACTTTTTGTGTTGGATGGCTGTGGATTTCTGTGGTTAAGTAGGTACATGTGTAATTTGTATTGTTGGTTGGTATTAATAAAGTTTGAATGGAATACCAGTACAAGTGTTTGGATGGTGCGTAAAATTGTATTATTTGTTGAATTTGAGATCAGTTGCATTATTCTTTATTTCTTTGATTATGAATTGTGTTGCTGGGCCAGTGGAGTAAACCAAAGGGCTGAACATTCCATTTCTGAGTCGCCTTCGGATTCCAGTTCTGAATTATCGTATGATGATCCTACTGTAGTGCCTAGGGTTGGGGATTTTTGCTACGTTTTAAGATATTCATTTTTGATGTTATTATATCATGATCTGGGGAATGGGATCGTGTTGTTGAGGAAAAGTAGTTTAATTTCTAGGGAATATTTTGTCCAAAGTGTAATATAGCCATGATCGAGCTATCAGTTTCTGGCAGCAGAACCAAGGATAATCTTTGATGGTACTGTCGAAAGAATAATATTTGGTGGTCCATAGGAAAGGTTTCTTAGTTTAGCAAGAGTTAATTGTCTGTTTTAACGATTATTTGTTTGACATTTATGTGAGTTTGGAGACAGTGGATAGATTTTGTGGTGAGTGAGTCACATGTGAATGCAAAAACTGTGGTAGATTGGTTCAATTTTTGTAGATGGGTATGAACAAAGTTTGTCGATGGCGGGGAAAGATTGGAGGCCAGGTAAAATCGTACGATCAGCAGTACGATAAAATCAGCAGTAAAAAAGATCGAATTTATCAGTGACAGGTTATCATATTTAGTACCTAAAGGTAGATGGTGCGATATCATAGTTATAAATGCTCACGCCCCTACAGAAGAGGAAGACGATCATATAAAGGATAGCTTCTATGAATAATTGGAGCTTATTTTTGATCAGTTATCTAGATATCACATGAAACTTTTATTGGGGGATTTCAACACTAAAGTAGGACGGGAGGATATTTTTAAACCAACTATTGGAAAAGAGAGCCTACACGTAACTACTAATGACAATGGAGTTAGGTTATTCAACTTTGCGACATCAAAAAATGTAATTGTCAAAAGTACATTCCCCCATAAGGATGTATGTAAATATACTTGGACTTCTCCTGATGGATTGACATAGAACCAAATAGATCATATCTTAATAGATAAATGGAGACTTACTAGTATACTAGACATTAGAACTTTCAGGGGGGCAAACTGTAATTCTGATCATTATTTAGTAATTGGACAATTAAGAGAAAGACTATCAGTAGCCAAGCAACTAGAGCAACAAGTTAATATTAGTAAATTCAATATCCTGAAATTAAAGGACGAGGAAACTAAACAACATTATTAGGTCGAAATTTCGAATAGGTTTGCCACTTTAGGAAGTTCTGACGAAGTTCAGAAAGAGTTAAATGTTAATTGCGTGTGGGAAAATATCAGAAATAGTATTAAAATTGCAGCTGAGCAAGCGTAGGTTATTATGAAACTAAGAAAGAAAACCGTGGTTTAATGAAGATTGTTGCACGGTTTTTTTATTGAGTTATTTTACGACGCTGTATCAACATCTAGGCTATTTAGCGTTTGAATGATATGAAAGTGATAATGCCGGTGAAATGAGTCCGGGGTCCAGCACCGAAAGTTACCCAGCATTTGCTCGTATTGGGTTGAGAGAAAACCCCGGAAAAAACCTCAACCAGGTAACTTGCCCCGACCGGGAATCGAACCCAGGCCACCTGGTTTCGCAGCCAGATGCGCTGACTGTTATTCCACAGGTGTGGACTTGTTGCATGGTACTAGAAAGAAGGAAACAGGCAAAATTGAAATTCTTACAGGATCCAATTGAGGAAAATAGAGATAATTATTTCAATGAAAGGAAGCAAGTCGTACACTTGGGAATAAAAAGAGAGATTACTTGAAGGAGAGAGTGAATGAGGTAGAAACAAATAGAGTAAAAACATTAGAGATTTATATAAGACTATAAAGGAATTCAAGAATGGATATCAGGCAAGGGTAAATGTGATCAAGGACGAGACTGGTGAGTTACTTGCAGTCTCTCATTCAATACTGAACAGATGAAAAAACTATTTTGGGCAACTACTAAATGTACATTGGCCAGATAGAAATGATCGGGACGAAATTGAAATACAAACTGCCGAGCCATTTATATCTGAACTCACACTTTCAGAAATCGAAATTGCAATAGAAAATCTGAAAAAGTACAAGTCTCCAGGTATCGATAAAATTCCAGCAGAATTAATATCAAGAGAGTGGAAGCATATTATCTAACGAAATTTATAAACTTGTAAAGGAAATTGTACGAGAACAATGGAAGGAGTCCATAATTGTACCTTACTTACTTACTTACAAATGGCTTTTAAGGAACCTGAAGGTTCATTGCCGCCCTCACATAAGCCCGCCAGCGGTCCCTATCCTGTGCAAGATTAATCCAGTCTCTATCATCATACCCCACCTCCCTCAAATCCATTTTAATATTATCCTCCCATCTACGTCTCGGCCTCCCTAAAGGTCTTTTTCCCTCCGGTCTCCCAACTAACACTCTATATGCATTTCTGGATTCGCCCATACGTGCAACATGCCCTGCCCATCTCAAACGTCTGGATTTAATGTTCCTAATTATGACAGGTGAAGAATACAATGCGTGCAGTTCTGTGTTGTGTAACTTTCTCCATTCTCCTGTAACTTCATCCCGCTTAGCCCCAAATATTTTCCTTAGCACCTTATTCTCAAACACCCTGAACCTATGTTCCTCTCTCAGAGTGAGAGTCCAAGTTTCACAACCATACAGAACAACTGGTAATATAACTGTTTTATAAATTCTAACTTTCAGATTTTTGACAGCAGACTGGATGATAAGAGCTTGAATAATAAGCATTTCCCATATTTATTCTGCGTTTAATTTCCTCCCGAGTGTTATTTATATTTGTTACTGTTGCTCAAGATATTTGAATTTTTCCACCTCTTCGAAGGATAAATCTCCAATTTTTATATTTCCATTTCGTACAATATTCTGGTCACGAGACATAATCATATACTTTGTCTTTTCGGGATTTACTTCCAAACCGATCGCTCTACTTGCTTCAAGTAAAATTTCCGTGTTTTCCCTAATCGTTTGTGTATTTTCTCCTAACATATTCACGTCATCCGCATAGACAAGAAGCTGATGTAAACCGTTCAATTCCAAACCTGCCTGTTATCCTGAACTTTCCTAATGGCATATTCTAGAGCGAAGTTAAAAGTAAAGGTGATAGTGCATCTCCCTTTTTAGCCCGCAGAATTGGAAAAGCATCAGATAGAAACTGACCTATACGGACTCTGCTGTATGTTTCACTGAGACACATTTTAATTAATCGAACTAGTTTCTTGGGAATACCAAATTCAATAAGAATATCATATAATACTTCCCTCTTAACCGAGTCATAAGCCTTTTTGAAATCTATGAATAACTGATGTACTGTACTCTTATACTCCCATTTTTTCTCCATTATCTGTCGAATACAAAAAATCTGATCAATAGTCGATCTATTACGCCGAAAACCGCACTGATGATCCCCAATAATTTCATCTACGTACGGAGTTAATCTTCTCAAAAGAATATTGGACAAAATTTTGTACGACGTCAACAAAAGTGATATTCCTCGAAAGTTACCACAGTTGGTACCTATTGTTAAGAAAGGGGACAAGACTAACAGTGATAACTTCCCAGGAATATCACTTTTGATGACGTCGTACAAAATTTTGTCCAATACTTTATTGAGAAGATTAACTCCATACGTCGATGAAATCATTGGGGAATATCAGTGCGGTTTTAGGCGTAATAGATCGACTATTGATCAGATTTTTTGCATTCGACAGATATTGGAGAAAAAATGGGAGTATAAGGGTACAGTACATCAGTTATTCATAGATTTCGAAAAGGCATTTGACTGTGTTAAGAGAGAAGTTTTATATAATTTTCTTATTGAATTCGATATTCCCAAGAAACTAGTTCGATTAATTGAAATGTGTTTCAGTGAATTTTACAGCAGAGTCCATATAGGCCAATTTCTATCTGATCCTTTTCCAATTCACTGTGGGTTAAAGCAAGGAGATGCACTATCTCTTTACTTTTTAACTTCGCTCTAGAATATGCCATTAGGATATTTCAGGATAACAGATGAGGTTTAAAATTGAATGGGTTACATTAGCTTCTTGTCGTGACGTGAATATGTTAGGTAAAAATTCACAAACGATTAGGGAAAACACGGGAACTTTACTTGAAGCAAGTAAAGCGATAGGTTGAGAAGTTAATCCCGAAAAGACAAAGTATATTATTATGTCTCGTGAACAGAATATTGTACGAAATGGAAACATAAAAATTGGAGATTTATCCTTCCAAGAGGTTGAAAAATTCCAATATCTTGGAACAACAATAAGAAGTATAAATGACACTCGGGAGGAAATTAAACGCAGAATAAAAATGGGAAATGTCTGTTATTATTCGGTTGAGAGGCTTTTGTCATCTAGTTTGCTGTCAAGAATCTGAAAGTTAGAATTTATAAAACAGTTATATTACCGGTTGTTCTGTATGGTTGTGAAACTTGGACTCTCAATTTGAGAGAGGAATGGAGATTAAGGGTGTTTGAGAATAAGGTTCTTAGGAAAATATATGGGGCTAAGAGGGATGAAGTTATAGGAGAATTGAGGAAGTTACACAACGCAGAACTGCAAGCATTGTTTTTTTCACCTGACATATAAATAGGAACATTAAGTCCAGACGTTTGAGATGGGCAGGACATGTAGCATGTATGGGCGAATCCAGTAATGCATATAGAATGTTAGTTGAGAGACTGGAGGGAAAAAGACCTTTGGGGAGGCCAGATGTAGATGGGAGGCTAATATTGAAATGGAGTTGAGGGAGGTAGGATATGATGATACAGACTGGATTAATTTTGCACAGGATAGGGACCAATTGTGGGCTTATGTGAGGGCGGCAATGAACCTGTGGGTTCCTTAAAAGCCATTTGTAAGTATATATATATACGCACACGCGCGCGCACACTCTCTCTCTCTCCCTCTCCCCCTCCCCCTCCCCCCCCCCTCTCCCCTTCTCTCACTCTCTCTCTCGTTTTCGAACTATGGCGGAGCTAAATGCATTTTTTTGGTAAAACGTGTCGTCCCAATGTGAATCAGACATTACCATATGGTGCTGACGTGAGACAAGACGTGAGACAAAGTCTAGATCCCAATGAATGACGTAACATTGTAATCTGCATTGTGAGCGATGTCCAGTTGCCTGCCCTTGTCTGATGTAATGACACAGGAACCCTCATATAACACAAATAGCCTACACTATAATCAATTCACAGCTGTTCAGTCAGCTACCTACAGTACAGTAGTTATACAGGTACAGTTATCGGAAGTGTTAAGTTGTGTTTTTCAAGATGCCTTATACATTTTCGACTACAGAATACGCTGATATTGTGTATGTTTATGGTTTGTGTGATGGAGTTCCTTGCGTGGTGTCGCTGAATATGAACGACGCTTTCCGAACAGAAGGGTACCATATCGAAGAGTACTTACTGTCTATGGGGTTGGATGAAAGACTTGGTATAGCAAAGGGAGGGAGAAACGAAAGAGGCGCTAATCGACTGTATTTTGAATGCAGCATAAAGAACAGCTACGTGCAACTCTCCCGAGCGATGAGCGCGATTCACGCCCAAGCGCGACAGTGCATTGAAGCAGGAGGAGGTACCTTTGAAAATGAGCGAAAACATCGAACTCAAAGTTTAGAACATTTGGTATATATGCATACGTGAAAATAAACTTTAAATTTGTCCGTTATCTGTCTCTAAATGCGAGTTAGTAGAATGGAATCTCAGAAGTTTTTGTGAAATCAAAGAGCCATATCTGCATAATAGTTCGAAAACGGACCTATATTGATATGAACTTTTTGACTCAGAATGACTTCAGAATTCACATTCTAAATTTTTTTTTTGCCTTTCCTCGTGAATCACCCTGTATATATATATATATATATATATATATATATATATATATATACACACACACACACACACACTCTCTCTCTCTCTCTCTCCCTCCCTCCGTCCATCCCCATCTCCCATCTCCCCTCTCCCTCCCTCCATCCCCATCTCCCACTCTCCCCTCTCCCCCTCCTTCCATCCCCCTCTCTCCCTCCCTCCTCCCTCCATCTCCACTCTCCCCTCTCACCTCCCTCCATCCCTCCCTCCCTCTCTATCTCGAGACGTTGATGTCACACTTCACCACACCTGGAACAGATACCTGATATGAGTTGCTTTATGTGTGAGGTAGTTAAATAAGGGGATAGCTAAGTGACTAAGTGAATGAAGCGGAGGTATGTGACAAGGTTAGTGGGTTAATTGAGGAGATATATGAATGATGTGAAGCCGAAGACTGTGAATTCAATGATTTAAGTGCTTTCTTTTCCATGGATAGTGTGGTGAGATACCGAAGTTTCACCTATGGGATTTTGTTGATGATATCCCATTTTCAATAAAGTGGATGGGTTCTGTTGAAGAATAGGACATTGTGAAATTGTTTTGATATCCTATTTTCAATAAGAGCCGATGGGTTCTTTGCCAATATGGGATATCATAAAATTGTGTCCAGGTATCGTT
The DNA here is from genome assembly GCA_025594305.2 of Periplaneta americana. Lineage (NCBI taxonomy): Eukaryota > Metazoa > Arthropoda > Insecta > Blattodea > Blattidae > Periplaneta > Periplaneta americana. The sequence goes on from JAJSOF020000042.1 coordinate 9,870,444, forward strand.
TTGTCCAGGGCTCTTTTTTATAATTGGATATCGTGAAATTGTGTGTAGTTATTGGTTTGTACATAGCTTTATTTAATTGCCGTAATGTTTTACGTCGGCCATGTTGTGACACCATGGTGACCATAGTCGCTTGTGAAACTACGAAAATTAAGCAATATCTTATAATAAAAGAATTCAGAATAAGAGAATCCAGACTGAGAAATTTCAAATGTAGTGTTGTTTGTCGTGTTTGCCTTCATATCACGTGTTACGTGCTTATTTTTTTTCTTCCATAAAATTTTAATAACTGATAATGGGTGCTGGTTTAAATTGTGTTTTAAAGTAACCTTCAATGATAATGTTTTACGTGAATCCTCTTAATTTGTGGATGTCATATATTTTTAATGAATATGGGATGCATAGCACTCAGACATATGCGTATTGTAAGACATATAGGCTACAGCTCCAATGTAGCACCATCATAACAAACTTAGAGGAGTCGTTGTGAATATGTCAGTCACCTATTACTAAAACAGGATGCCTTTTTACAATATCCTCTGTAGATAAGATAACTAAATTTTAACGTCTAGTATGGTACTTAATTAAAATTACCAGAGGTGATGTTTAATGTTCCAAATCTGTTTATCTTCTTCAATTTGCTGATCAGGTTTATCATTTACATGCAATATAAATCCATGTTAATACAAATATAAATAATTATTTCCAAATGAAACAGAGGCCTTAATAAAGTATGCTACACTGGTTGACAGTATATTGGTATTAGCGTTCTCCTTCTCTTCTTGAACAGTTAATTATATGCATTACCATGTTAGTGTGTTGGTGAGACATATTCTGATATTCGAATATCTCTGATCGAGGTTCTGGCTGATATGTACCTCTATTATCAGGCAGTGCATCTCACTTGACGACATGTGACGCTTTTATTCTGCCAAAGTGAAAAATCGTGTGAGTCGTTTGTTTACGATTGAATAGAATACTTGGAATCATAGACTTGGATGTGTTCTGAACAACTGTGAATGAATCGTTACAAATGATTTGTTATGTCTGATTGAATCTGAATTGTAAAAAATTGTAGAAAATTACGAAATTGTAAAACTGTAAAAATGGTAAAATATTGTAAAAATTTGTAAAACTTGTAATTGTAATATTGTAAAATTTTGACTTGTTCCACATCTTAAAGCTTCATTGCTCATGTAAGATCTATCGAATATAATAAATTAAATGAAATGAAATCGTTGAAAAAGAATGATGTTGTCCAGCTCCAGTTTGAAATCCCTATAATAGCCTATTATGAATATCTTCCCATTTTTAGATACTACCGAAAGTCACCAGAAATAATTTGACTGTCGATGGTTTTGATAGTTGAAATCATAACTATCGATAGTATCGATAGTGCTATTGACTATTGCCCATCACTAATCTGGTCTCACAGCTCCAATGTGGTTCTGTTTGTTACCTCTGTATAAACTTGGATTTCATGTGAGAGAGAATTTGCTCTGTACCCATAACATTTTGTTTTGAATTATAATTTCTAAGACAAAGTTTATTCCGTCGAGGTGCTTTCTGATGTCTTAGAACAGTAATTTCTTTTTCACTCACAAGCAAACGTTCTGATGGGGGCAGATAAAAATGTTACATTTTTTCCTTCCACCATGTTAATAATGTCAAAAGAAGTGCTTGTACAAATTTTAACTACTCGACCGCAATTACGAGGCCCGTAAAAAAATAAGTTTGTCAGGAGCCGTTAACAGAAAAAGAACAGAATTTCATTGGACAAATTTATTGGAAGATACACAGCAATTGTTGAGCTATTTTTCAACATATTTTCCATCGGAATTTAGATATTTCTCATATCATGGGATGGACTGAGAGAGGTCAAACGCTGGTTCCGACCTGAGGTGGCTGACTTCTACGACACAAAACTTGGTCTCATTGCATGACATACGTCTCAATTCCAGTGGCGAATATGTTGAAAAATAGCGCAACAACTGCTGTATCTGTTCCAAGAAATATTTTCATGCGATTGTGCTTTTTTTCTATAAACGGCCCCAGGGAAAATCACTTTCTGGACGGCCTCGTAATTGCGGTCGAGTGGCCAAAATTTGTGTAAGCAATTCTCTTGACATTATTAACATGATGGAAGAAAAAAAATTAACTTTTTTATCTGCCGCCATCGGAATGTTTGCTTGTCAGTTGATCAGCAATTATGGAGTACATGCTACTACTTATTGACAAGTAAAACTGTGATTTTAATTCAATATATGAAAAAGCTTAAAAGTACATTGATTTGAGATCTGCTTCTGTTATTGACGAGCACATTATGATCACATTAAAGGCTGGTTCACAATAAACCGGAAACGGGAACGACAACAAAAACGAGAAGGGAAATAATGTTAAAATGAATGTATTTAAATGTGAGCATTCATAATAGTTAATTGTGAATACTCACATTTAAATGCATTTATTTAACAATATTTCCGTTCTCGTCGTTTTTGTTCCCGGTTTATTGTGAACCAGCCTTAACTCGTAGTTGTACTCGAGAGGGATGTTTGAAAGGTTAAATAAATTTGTTACTTACTTACTGGCTTTTAAGGAACCCGGAGGTTCATTGCCGCCCTCACATAAGCCCGTCATTGGTCCCTATCCAGGGCAAGATTAATCCAGTCTCTACCATCATATCCCACCTCCCTCAAATCCATTTTAATATTATCTTCCCACCTACGTCTCGGCCTCCCCAAAGGTCTTTTTCCCTCCGGCCTCCCAACTAACACTCTATATGCATTTCTGGAATCGCCCATACGTGCTACATGTCCTGCCCATCTCAAACGTCTGGATTTTATGTTCCTAATTATGTCAGGTGAAGTATACAATGCGTGCAGCTCTGCGTTGCGTAACTTTCTCCATTCTCCTGTAACTTCATCCTTCTTAGCACCAAATATTTTCCTAAGAACCTTATTCTCAAACACCCTTAATCTCTGTTCCTCTCTCAAAATGAGAGTCTAAGTTTCACAACCATACAGAACAACCAGTAATATAACTGTTTTATAAATTCTAACTTCCAGATTTTTTGACAGCAGACTAGATGACAAAAGCTTCTCAACCGAATAATAACACGCATTTCCCATATTTATTCTGCTTTTAATTTCCTCCTGTTTGTCATTTATATTTGTTACTGTTGCTCCAAGATATTTGAATTTTTCCACCTCTTCGAAGGATAAATCTCCAATTTTTATAGTTCCATTTCGTAGAATATTCTGGTCACGAGACATAATCATATACTTAGCCTTTTCGGGATTTACTTCCAACCCTATCGCTTAACTTGCTTCAACTAGAATTTCCTTGTTTTCCCTAATCGTTTGTGGATTTTCTCCTAACATATTCACGTCATCCGCATAGAAAAGAAGCTGATGTAACCCGTTCAATTTCAAACCCTCTGTGTTATCCTGAACTTTTCTAATGGCATATTCCAGAGCGAAGTTAAAAAGTAAAGGTGATAGTGCATCACCCTGCTTTAGCCCGCAGTGAATTGGAAAAGCATCAGATAGAAACTGGCCTATACGGACTCTGCTGTAAGTTTCACTAAGACACATTTTAATTAATCGAACTAGTTTCTTGGGAATACCAAATTCAATAAGAATATTATATAAAACTTCTCTCTTAACCGAGTCATACGCCTTTTTGAAATCTATGAATAACTGATGTACTGTACCCTTGTACTCCCATTTTTTCTCCAATATCTGTCGAATACAAAAAATCTGGTCGATCTATTACGCCTAAAACCACACTGATGATCCTTAATAATTTCATCCGCTTATGGAGTTAATCTTCTCAAAAGGATATTCGACAAAATGTTGTACGACGTCAACAAAAGTGATATTCCTCGAAAGTTACTACAGTTAGTCTTGTCCCCCTTCTTAAAAATAGGTACGATTATGGACTCCTTCCATTGTTCTGGTACATTTTCCTTTTCCCAAATTACAAGTACAAGTTTATAAATTTCGCTAGATAATGCCCTTCCACCCTCTTGTATTAATTCTGCTGGAATTTGATCAATACCTGGAGACTTGTACTTTTTCAGATTTTCTATCGCAATTTCGACTTCAGAAAGTGTGGGTTCCGGTATAAATGGCTCCGCAGTTTGTATTTGAATTTCGTCCCGATCATTTCTATTTGGCCTATGTATATTTAGTAGTTGCCCAAAATAGTTTTTCCATCTGTTCAGGATTGAATGAGAGTCTGCAAGTAAGTCACCATTCTCATCCTTGATCACGTTTACCCTTGCCTGATAGCACTGGCCTTCTATGCCAAGGTTCCGGGTTCGATCCCGGCCCAGGTCGATGGCATTTAAGTGTTCTTAAATGCGACAGGCTCATGTCAGTAGATTTACTGGCATGTAAAAGAACTCCTGCGGGACAAAATTCCGGCACATCCGGCGACGCTGATATAACCTCTGCAGTTGCGAGTGTCGTTAAATAAAACATAACATTTTAACATATACCCTTGCCTGATATCCGTTCTTAAATTCCTTTATACCCTTATATAAATCTCGAATGTTTTTATTCTTACTATTTGTTTCTACCTCATTCAGTTTTTCCTTCAAATAATCTCTCTTTTTATTCCTAAGTGTACGACTTGCTTCCAGTCTTTCATTGAAATAATTATCTCTATTCTCCACGATTGGATCCTGTAAGAATTTCAAGTTTGCCTGTTTCCTTCTTTCTACCACCATGCAATAATCTTCATCAAACCACGGTTTCTTTTTCTTAGTTTTATAATAACCTATGCTCTGCTCAGCTGCAATTTTGATACTATCTCTGATATTTTCCCACATGCTATTAACATCTAATTCTTTCTCAACTTCTTCGGAACTGTCTAAAGTGGCAAACCTATTCGAAATTTCGACCTGATAATTTTGCTTAGCTTTCTCGTCCTTTAATTTCAAAATATTGAATTTAGTAATATTAACTTGTTGCTCTACTCGCTTGGCTACCGATAGTCTTTCTCTTAATTCTTCAATTACCAAATAATGGTCAGAATTACAGTCTGCCCCCCTGAAAGTTCGAATGTCTACTATACTAATGTGCCTTCTTTTATCTATCAAGATGTGATCTATCTGGTTATGTGTCATTCCATCTAGAGAAGTCCACGTATATTTATGTATATCCTTATGGGGAAATGTTGTACTCTTGACAATTAAATTTTATGATGTGGCAAAGTTGTCTAACGTAACTCCATTGTCACTACTACTTACGTGGAGGCTCTTTTTTCCAATTCTTGGTTTAAAAATATCCTCCCGTCCTACTTTAGTGTTGAAATCCCCCAATAAAACTTTCATTTGATGTCTAGGTAATTGATCAAAAGTGTGTTCCAATTCCGTATAGAGGCTATTCTTTATATGGTCGTCTTTCTCTTCTGTAGGGGCGTGAGCATTTATAACTACGATATCGCACCATCTACCTTTGAGTACTAAATACGATAACCTGTCCCTCATAAATTCGACCTTTTTTACTGCTGATTTTATTCTTTTATGTACAAAGAATCCTGTTCCTAATTGGTGATTATCGTTTCCTTCCCCATAATACAATAAGTAATCGCCTATTTGTGAAATGCCATTCCCATCTAACCTAACCTCTTGTACTCCCACAAAGTCTATTCTATATCTAGCTAATTCTTTTGCTACTAATGTTACCCCTCCTGTCCTATAAAGACTAGTTACGTTCCATGTACCAAATCTTATAACCTTTTCCCTTCGCTGTGGTCGTGCCGGAGAATCAGTCCCGATCTGAGGCTTACTGTTAGGTTTCGTAACAAGCTGTTTTTTTACGGTGATGAGTTGTTAGCCCTTCGCCCAACCCCCAAGCTGGAGGACCGCCCCTTATCGGCTGTCCACGACTGCTTATTCAATATATTCGCAGCTACCCTCCATATCTGGAGACCGTCTCCTCTATCCGCAACCTGAGGACGCGTCATGCCGTGGTGTAAATTTGTAAATATTAAAAAATTATTTAAAATGCTGTAGCATAAGAAAATAGAGGTTAGTACACCTGACTGCGAAGCATGCGGCCCTGGGTTGAAATTCTTATTTGGACAAGTAACCTGGTTGAGGTTTTCCCTCAAACCAATAAAAGAAAATGCTAGGCATTGGAGCCTCGATTCACATTTCGCTGGCATTATCACTTTCATCTCATTCAGACATTGTGTAGCCATAACATGATAAACCGTCGTAAAAATAACCATGGGAAAATAGTGAAGCAGGATGCATGTAGATATGAAATAAGGACCTAGTTCAAGAGTGAGCAAGCATTAATCATATTATTTCTTCATGAGTGACAACAGTGATACATGTGAAAATACTGTATAAAAGGTGGAGTGTATTATGTTATAAAATGCATGTATAGAGAAATTATTGTTAGCACTGTTACCACTATCACAGGTAGGCCTACTGTTTAACAACATTGCACTCTATAGATATTTACCTGTAACTATCTTCGAATTTGTTAAAGAATCCCCTTTATTATAGAGGATTTATTTAATTGATACTACTTTTGTATTGTAATTATTTGTATTACGGGAGATATTATTTGACATTCTTAACCAAAATGATTTCGAGATTGTGTATTTTGAGGGGGAAGGAGTTTGCAGTATTAAATTTCAGATAAATCAAAATATATTCACGAGCTTTTTGTAAGCCAAAATAATTGAACACTGTATATTCGGCATCCATGGGTTGGGCATTTCCAGTGTTTCGTTCTATTGCTGTGTTGTATAATCCTACTTTGATGTTGTCCTGAACAATGAAATATCATATTCCAAAAGACATTTGCACACTTTTTCTAGAATGTAAATCAATTTTTTTAATACACATATTACACAATATAAATTAATTTCTTAAGTAATACCTTAGTCATTGTCTGTGTCCTTTAAGGCCTTTTCCTATTCTGTCTTAAATGTTCTTCTATAATTTGTCGTCTGTTTTGAAAGTTAATCAAAGACTGCCATGCAGAAGCTGAGTGGCGGAGTTATACATCAAGTCATCTTTACAATAGCTAATAAAATTATATTTTTGTTCTGTAGGAAGGGAATTTATCGCATCTGGAAGTGACGGGCATGAAGACAGAATGCGTGGACCACAGTTACGTTATCAAATCAGAGATAAAGGTTGAAGACTCCACACCAGTGCCTGTCAGCCTTCCTATGGTGGAGTCTGATGTTGTTGATGTAAGTGATTCACTGTCAATATACAGTTACATCAGTAATGCATTTTTAAGTATGTCAGACATATTAACATTCTGGAATCATAGTAACTGTTTTCTCTTTTTCCATTATGTTCACAATTTAGATGGTTTTCGATTTCAGATTTGAAATAAAATAATTCGCAAATACATATTTTCGGTAGGCAATAATGAATTACCTCGAATGCACTTAGAAAATTGTGCCTACGGACAGATTTTCTTTTAAGTTTACGTAATTTTATATTTTGTTGCTAATGATCTAGCAATTACTATACTAGACATTGATATGTCAGCAAGCCTAAATCTAATTAAATCAAGATGTAAAAATATAACTAGGCAAAATGATTTTAGTAGTAATGCGATCCCTAATATTTTTTAATGAATATAAAAAAATATGGGGAAGGAGTACATATATAGAAAATATGAATGTGAAAGAAAGATTTGGACTAGCCTGGTTCAGACTGGGGATTTGGAAATTAAGAAGTAATAGAGGCAATATACCTCAAGACACATGTCCATTATGAGGACGGAGAGAAGATGACATTCACATTGTTCTTGAATGTCAAAATACAAAAGATATACGGATGAAATTTATAAATGATAAGTTCCTACAAATAAATAAAAAATTAGCAAAAAAAAAACCTGATGAATAATAATAACACAAAATTGCAAAAGCAATTAGGTTTATATCTTTTTTTGACTAAAAAAATTAGAATGGAAAGAATAAATGAAATAGAATTGAATGAAAAAAAAAGAAAATAAATAAAAAAAATATATAAATAAATAAAGAAATAGGAAGGTGAACAAAGATTGATTGTAACTACATACTAGAATGAGTTGAGTCTTGCACAAAACTAAAAGCAAGTGCAAGATAAAACAAAAAAAAAAAATTGTTTATTAAATATGTAAATTGTAGAAATTGTACTTAAATAATGCTATATCTTTGTGTAAAAATTATTATAAAGTGTGTAATGTAAGGGTTCGATTGATTACTTGTATGTACTTTGTCTGTGGATATAATATAATAAATATCATATCATAGTAGACATTGAACAATGTTGAAGGTTTGTAAGAAACTCACAAAAGATTTGGAAGTTCTCTAACTTTGTTAACAAGTAAGTTTATATAATAATAATAATAATAATAATAATAATAATAATAATAATAATAATAATAATAATAATAATAATAATATAATAATAATATATATTACTATTATTATTTTATTTATAAAAGAGATGAGTGTATTCTGTTATATAAAAATCTGTGAAAATATACCACGCTGCTGAGCACGTCATCTGCTGTCCCTTTGCTACTTGCTGTATATACAATTTTTTTTTATAATGTTCTAGACTATGTTATGAAATTGGCATTTACACCATTTCCTACAGACTTCCACAATGACGACAAATTCCAGGTTCCATACCTTAATTCATTTCGGTTTATGAATCTTCTCAATCTGCAGGAACAATCTTCATTACAAATTATTTTGTAGTAACACAGAATAAGGGCAATTTGCAGGCGTGTTGGCAAAACTCTTGTTTTCTCCTATCTTGTGTCAAAAGAAGACATCGTGTTTAAGAATCTGCATTTTCATGTAGTTAAACTTTCATGCATTTCCAGGTAACAAAACTTTCATGTATTTCCAGGTAATACATCTTTCAAGAGTGGATTATATTAATCTTTCAACATATAAACGTTTTACGGTTTGTTTACTTCATATATTCTCGCAAATTCTGGTTACGTATTTTGTAGGGCATTTATACATGACATGCACATATTTTCAATTTGAAATGCGATTCCATTGCATTACAATACAAGCGAATTACCTGAATTTAAGGAAGGATTTGTGAAGGACATAAATTAATGGATATCGGGGAACCCATGGATTTTGTATAAAAGTCACTACAACCTTACTGAAAAGTCAGTTTGAATTCACTAGGTTTGAATAGTGAGGTGTCTGACATAGGAAACCGGTGACCTATATGATCAGTTAAAAGACTCTTCATTACTTACTCTCTTTTCCAGGAAGATTTGTTCGATGTGGACAGAGTTCAGTGGGAACAGAAAGTGGAAGTATCTCCAGAGGAGCATGAAGTGTTGTCTGAGAGGTGAGTGTACTGCTTCTTCTATTATTTCAGCACTTGATTTAATGACGATGTAGGAAATAAATTTTATAATGTATGATACTACTGATTTTATGTACTATATTTGTGTGGTTATATTTATTAACGCCTCAATATATCGTAATAATAATAATAATAATAATAATAATAATAATAATAATTACCTAAATATGTATAATTAAATTACTAAACTCGATCATGATTATAATTATAAACTCAATTTGACTGCGTCCATAAGAAATTGTTTAGCTTTTTGTTGAAAGTAGTTATTGTCTGGCAAAGCCCCTAATCTTCTGAGGTAGAGAATTCCATTCATGGGGGACTGAGACAGTAAAAGAGGATGAATAACGGGATGTTCTGTATGGAGGAATTCCTAGGATTTGGCTCTCCTGTGACCTTGTGTTTAGATTTTGATTGAAGAATAAGTAGTTAAACTGGTAACAAAGATAATTTGAAGGAGAAGTGTGGAGAATTTGAAACAAAAGAGACAGCAAATGAAGTGTTCTACAGTTATAGAGTCGCAACCAGGATAAATATTTGAACGAGGATGTAATATGGTCGAATTTGCGAGCATTGCTGATGAATCTGACACACATATTATGCACAAGCTGCAGCTTGTTCAAAAGTTCAATTTCAAATCTCTAAGTATTATGTCACAATAGTCAAACAGTGGTAACACGAGGTTTTGCACTAAAGTCTGTTTTAATTTTGGCGAGAGGAAGTTTCTGAACGGGTTAAAAGAATGCATGGTATAGCATACTCTCTTGGATATTTTCTTTATTTGGCATTCCCAATTTAAATTTTCGTCTTAAGTAAATGCCGAGGTTTCTAACGACAGAATGGTAGGGAATAGTGGCATTATTTACTGTAACGATTGGGATATGTCTGTTGTTCATTGTGTTCAGTAGTCGCTTATGTCCAATTTATTACAGCTTGTGACTTACTAGCATTTAACCTAAGTCCAAACTTATTCGTCGATGACGAAACTTGATTGAAGTCATGATTAAGTTTGCCAATAGTTGCATCAATTTCGTCTGGTCGTGAATATGTATATATCTGTGTGTGTGTGTGTGCGTGCGTGCGTGCGTGCGTGCGCGCGCGCGCGCGATACTTGCAGTAGTGTAAATTTGTAGTCACGTCATTAATCTAAATTGCAAAAAGCAGTGGTCCAAGCACGGTACCTTCAGGTACTCCTACTTTCGTATATCGCCAAGGGGAAAACCAATTTTGTACTGAAACACATTGTTGACGATCACGAAGATAAGAATTCATCCAATTAATGCAGTTGTCAGATAAGTATAATGTTCTTAGTCTTGCAAGTAGTAGGTAAGATCAACTGAGTCGAATGCTTTACTGAAGTCAAGTAGAGCTAATATAGTCACCTTGCCTCTGTCCATTGCTTCTCGCATGTCTTCAGTCACTTTGATTAGAGCAGTTCTGAAACCAGATTGGTGTTCGTTGATAAGTTTGTACACATTGAAGTGGTGTGTCAGCTGTCGGTGTACAATGTGTTCCAGTGCTTTGGAGAGAGCAGGGAGAATTTTATAGGTCTGTAGTCATTTGGTGAGGTCGGAGTTTTCGTCTTGGGTATAGGTGTTACTAGTGCCATTTTCCAAATTTTAGTAAAGATATTAGCTATGAGAGATGCATTAAATATATGGGTCACTGTCGGCACGATCATGTTAATTATTTTATTTTACAGTGATATGCTGATACCGTCTATGCCTTGTGTGTTAGATTTCAGTCGTCGTAGTGATTTTCTGATGTCAATTTCAGTAATGTATGTAAAGTAAAATAACGTGTCTAATTGTAGTTGAAGCATTAGATAGGATGTCTTCCTTTGATTCATCCTTTTGTAAAGGTTCGGGAGGTGGGGTGGTGAAATGTTTATTCAGATCAGTAAGTGATATATCAATGGTCTGTACCTGCTGCTTCTGTTCTCTTAAACCCATGGAGTTGATATTTTTCCATAGGTCTTTTGTACTAACAGAAGGTTGGATGAGTGAGTGAGCCTGACGAAGTCTTGCGTTTCTGATTGACTGGTTTGTCTGGTTGCGTAGGCGTCTATAGTTATCGTAATCAGAACTACATTTTGTTCTTTGGTACTTTCGGTATGCAGCATCTCTTTCTGTCATGAGTGTACGCAACGATTCGCACATCCAAGGAGCAGGTCTTCGAGTAGTGGTTCGTCCAGTTTTCATGTAGCACAGTGACTAAATTATTAAATGTCTCAACTTTTTCGTCTACACTTGTCAGTGTCCAGATAGTCTGCTACGGTAGTTTAGTTGCGTCATTGATTAGTTCGCCATGGTTAATGTGATTGGTACTGAAATGACATAACATTCACTAAACTTATCATTACTTACTTACTGGCTTTCAAGGAACCCAGAGGTTCATTGCCGCCCTCACATAAGCCCGCCATTGGTCCCTATCCTGAGCAAGATTAATCCATTCTCTATCATCATATCCCACCTCCCTCAAATCCATTTTTATATTATCTTCCCATCTACGTCTCGCCCTCCCTAAAGGTCTTTTTCCCTCCGGCCTCCCAAATAACACTCTATCCATTTCTGGATTCGCCCACACATGCTACATGCCCTGCCCATCTCAAACGTCTCGAGTTAATGTTCCTAATTATGTCAGGTGAAGAAGACAATGCGTGCAGTTCTGTGTTGTGTAACTTTCTCCATTCTCCTGTAACTTCATCCCTCTTAGTCCCAAATATTTTCCTAAGCACTTTATTCTCAAACACCCTTAGCCTACGTTCCTCTCTCAAAGTGAGAGTCCAAGTTTCATGACAATAAAAACAACCAGTTATATAACTGTTTTATAAATTCTAACTTTCAGATTTTTGACAGCAGACTGGATGATAAAAGCTTCTCAACTGAATAATAACAGGCATTTCCCATATTTATTCTGTGTTTAATTTCCTCCCAAGTATCATTTATATTTGTTACTGTTGCTCCAAGATCTTTGAACTTCTCGACCTCTTCAAAAGATAAATTTCCAATTTTAATATTTCCATTTCGTACAATATTCTCGTCACGAGACATAATCATATACTTTGTCTTTTCGGGATTTACTACCAAACCTATCTCTTTACTTGCTTCCAGTAAAATTCCCGTGTTTTCCCTAATCGTTTGTGGATTTTCTCCTAACATATTCACGTCATCCGCATGGACAAGCAGCTGATGTAACCCGTTCAATTCCAAACCCTCTCTGTTATCCTGGACTTTCCTAGTGACATACTCTAGAGCAAAGTTAAAAAGTAAAGGTGATAGTGCATCTCCTTGCTTTAGCCCACAGTGAATTGCAAATGCATCTGACAGAAACTCATCTATACGAACTCTGCTGTACGTTTCACTGAGACACATTTTAATTAATCGAACTAGTTTCTTGGGAATACCAAATTCAATAAGAATATCATATAAAACTTTTCTCTTAACCGAGTCATATGCCTTTTTGAAATCTATGAATAACTTACCATGACAATTAACATAGTGGAACTCCTACTATATCTGCTGCTTTATTTTTCTGCTGTCCTTGGAGAACCATGATCTCTTTTAGAGGACGAATCACGTCACTACTTTGTTTGGCAACATTTCTACTGCTGCTGCAATCTCTGTGCATTGTGCTAGTTGGCTGCTTTTCGTGCCGCGAAAGTTGTGACAAGTTTTGTGGATCTGTTTCTGTACTTAGATTGCGTTACTCTTGCAGCGCATCTAGCTGGAGCTTTTCGTCTCTCTGCTCATGCTTCAATGCACTTTTAGGTTGTGTTTCCTGTCAGACGCTCATCTTATAAATAGCTGTTTTTTGTTTTCAAACAGAGAACAACGTTTTGCATTATAAAGAAACTTGGTCAGGAACTGAATGAAAACAGAATAATGTGAAGTTATAAGACCTATTTCATAGACACTGCTTTAAATTGTCAGCAAGTTTAATTTTTTTATTTTTATAGCCTTTTATTCTATTAAGCCCAAATTCTGTGAAATTTATTTAAAAAGTATATTTTTTTAATTTTCATTGCCTTAGCAAATGCTATTATAGATTTTTAGTGTTACTGTGACAGTGAGCAATAATTCGTTTAATATATTATCTATTTGGTTTTAATTCAAATTGTATGGAATTTGTATATTCTTTTATTCGCAAATTTTGTTTAATTCGTTGTATTTTGAAATGTAGATTAATATTCAAATTGACCTGACCAAGGGGTTGGAGGCTGGAATCTTCTTAATATATCCAGCTGTTGACAACCCTGACAACATAAAGTCCACTATAGTCCACTGTCTTTCACTTTCGTAAGAAGATTCATTCAGGGACACCAAAATTCAGTTGTTTGTTTTAAACTGGAGGAGTTTATAGTAACCCAGCAAATCAATAAAAAGTAGCAGAGAAATGAGGGATATTTTGATCGGTGTTCATTATAGATGCCTGTTGCTAGCAGCCAGAGTTGGGGATTAGTCAATATATACTGCAGGACTATGTCTTCTGCAACTGCTACTGATGATTTTAATTTACATCTGTTGTGGTTTATGTATGGACAGTATAGAAGAATGTGTTCCAGATTTTCATCATGATTATTACACCACAGACAAGTAGGATTATCAGAAATGTGAAATCGGTGTAGGCACAATTGAGTGACAATGTGACCTGTTCTGGCTCTTGTTAAAAATGTTTGAAATGTCTGGGCAAGTTTTTGTACATTTCCAGGTCATTTGGTTTCTTTTGTACAGACTGTACAAAAGATAGCCAATTGTTGAGCCAATTGTTGATCCATAGGTTTGTAAAATGAGACTTTACTGAAGCAAAAGCATTGGATAGAGATATCACTTGAAGACGTCTTGGTTGCAAATATGTTGCCTGTTTTGCAATATTATCGACTTTCTCGTTTCCAGGTATACCACAATGACTAGGTATCCATTGAAATGTTATTTCCTTTTGGAGTTTTTTTAGTTTACATAGTTGTTTCTGAATTGGAATAATTCTCTGTGCATATAGGGTTGGTACATATTTAATTACATTAAATAAAGCCCCCTTGGAGTCGGTAAGTATGCAAATAGATTTTTCAGAAATTTGAGTAACACACTGAAGAGCAGCATCAATAGCTAGCAATTCAGTGCCAAGACTGGAGGAGGATGAACATGGTATGAAATAACTTTCTTGATATTTTGGAATATAATACCCTGCCCCTGATGTCCCATTATTAGGATTTAGAGATCCATCTGTATCAATTTGAAGGTGCTCCTTATATGTACTGCAGAGTAGTTGCATGGAGTCTAACTTAAGAATGTATGGAGGATCATTTTTGGAATGATTTCCTGGAATTTGTATGCTGTGTTCTGGAATCACCCATTTTCATGGAGGAATTTCGTTCACAACTGGAGTTTTAGCATTGAGTGTGTCAGAATAATAAGGTATCATAAAATTGATACATTATGATCACTGAACTGGTTCTGGTCAAGCATTCACTATGTTGAGTTTGAAATCACTGTCGCTGTTCCCATTTTCTTTACTTTGTGCTATATCACACATACAGAACAAAGGTTTCATCTACTGAGACTTGTGGTAGCTCATGGAAGTGTGAAATAGATACCATATCCGAGTGTGGCACACGTCTCTTAGCTGGAGGCAGAAGCCATTCAACCGTAGTTGAACCATGGCCTTGTCATGTCGTGCAGTTTGCATGGGCGGCAGCACGTGTAAGACTTACGGAGTACACACGTTTCCGTCTACAACGCATACAAAGGCATACTTCAACCACCATGGAACAGCTTCTAAAAGAGATATGGCCACTTATCGCTGATGCCTATGTTAACACTTCAGTGCTCGCGTGGGCTACTATTGTAGCCCACTCTATTTTATAGTGCAGTAATGTCTTCGCAAATCAAGCGGCGACATTTTTCTTTTGTATATCTTTCCTGCACACTTGTAACAATTGATCAGTGCTGTTATGGTTTATGACTTGACCAGGGGCCTGTTTCTCAAAACTGACGGACTAGTAATACTAATCTGTACAGTAGTAATAATAGTTTGTTTTACAAGTCTGTGTTTCTAGAAACTACTAGGGTAAAGTAGTAGTTACAAGTTCACAGACTAGTAATATTGGTCGATTTCACCAGTTCCTAAGAGATTCTGTTTCTCAAAATGCTAATCTAGTTGATTATACTAGTATTCAACAGGAATATTCCTACAAGATTCTAAGGACTGGTGGTTTCTATATTATTAGTTACCAGTGACAACCTTTCTCAGATAATCAAAACAAAAAATTGTAGTTATTTTTTTAATATATGTGGTTTAGTGATTCCGATTGAAGTAGTGAAGTAGTTGTGAGAAGAGCTAAAACTATATCGAGAAGGAACAATTATTATTCCTTTACAGGAGCATTGTTTAAATATAATGAACGGTTTAAATAAAGTGCTGAAAAGCTTGGAGAGTTGTTAAATTTAGTGGGACCTGCCATAAAAAGACAAACAAATAGAAGTCATGCATTATGAGCAAAGCTTCAAATACAAGTTGCTCTACAAATCGGGATGTTGATTATTTTCCAGTGTCATCTGGATTTTCTGCCCTAGGCTAGCAACACATGCAGATTTTTTTTCCTATTAATCTGATACCAATTCATCAACTGCAGTAATTTTTGCTGGCTTTCCTCTTCCACTGGCAGTTCTTCTGACATTGTCAACTTTAGCCTACAAATTAAATACAAAACGACACTAATTTACGAATAGATCAAACGTAAAACTGAAAAAAAAAAAAAAGCTAATTTTTCAAGTCATAAGTGGCATTCAAGGCGCCAGTAGATCCACTAGCTACATAATGTGTTCATATTATGATACTGTGAACTTGCTTTCTTAATGTTGGGCCAGTAAGTGTCCCTAACGTATGCATAATCTTTGTTCTGAGGTATGAGTTCCATAGCCTCACATATTAGGCCCTACACATTTTTTTGTCCATTCGTTTACTTTATAATTTTTTGTTATTACATATGCTTGAAAAACACCGAATGATATATCCTTTGATTCATTAATCATAGTGTTGGAATTTCAAGAGAAGAGAGAAGTAAGAACCGAAACACAAACAACTTAGCCTTCTAACCTCAAATAACAATACCTACCAATGGCTATAAACAAATGAACTCAATGAGCTGACTAGTGAAACAGATCATGTGACTAGTGAAAAATTGTCACAAGTTACTAGATTGGTGAAATAGTTTGAGAAACAGAATCTACTAGAGCTGGTGAAATATACTCTGGTAACTAGTAACTGGTGAACTACTAAATTAGTATTTTTGAGAAACAGGCCCCAGGTGTTCAAAGTGAGAGTGATTATTATTCCCTCGCGGGTATACTCGTAACTTTATTTTCGAAGCAACTGCTTATCAATTTCATATTTTAGTGAATCGAGTGGCGACATTATTGTATATACCTTTCCCGTGCACATGTAACGATGCATCAGTGCTCTTATAGTTTTGACCAGGGGCCTGTTTCTCAAAAATACTAGTTTAACAGTTCACCAGTTACTAGTTATCAGAGTATATTTCATCAGCTCTAGTAGATTCTGTTTCTCAAACTATTTTACCAGTCTAGTAACTTGTGACAATTTTTCACTAGTCACATGATCTCTTTCACTAGTCAGCTGATTGAGTTCATTTGTTTATAGTCATTGGCAGGTATTGTTGAGGTTAGACAGCTCAGTCTTTTGTGTTCTGGTTTTGCTTTCTCTTTTCGGTTAAAATTCCATCAATTGAAAGCAAATTAACTATACTCAATATGATTAATGAATCAAAGGATATAGGCTAGTATTCGGTACTTTTTCAAGCACAATAAGAAAAAATTATAAAGTAAACGA
Organism: Periplaneta americana; assembly: GCA_025594305.2. Taxonomy (NCBI): domain Eukaryota; kingdom Metazoa; phylum Arthropoda; class Insecta; order Blattodea; family Blattidae; genus Periplaneta; species Periplaneta americana. The sequence goes on from JAJSOF020000042.1 coordinate 9,887,650, forward strand.
ATGGACAAAAATTATTGTAAAGATTATGCATACGTTAGGGACACTTACTAGCCATCATTAAGAAAGCAACTTTGATGAGTATCAATTCAAGTTCACAGTATCATCACAGTCTAGTATATACAGTCACGAAGCTTGAGTTGTGAGGGTGCTATGAACAATAGACTGACCCGGTACTATTTCGCATTGTATGTAATGAGGCGATATTAGCGATCCTAGTGGTTAGTAACTATCTATGGATGCATATTTACTACGTATTGAGCTTCGTGACTGTATATACTAGACTGTGGTATCATAATATAAACATATTATGTAGGTAGTGGGTCTACTGCCGACATGAATGCCACTTATAACTTAATGAAAAATTCGCTAATTTTTTTTTTTTTTCAGTTTTACATTTGATCTATTCACAAATTAGTGTCGTTTTATATTTAATTTGTAGGCTAAAGTTGACAATGTCAGAAGAACTGGCAGCGGAGGAGGAGAGCCAGCAAAATTCACTGCAGTTGATGAACTGGTGTTAGATTATTAGGAAAATATTCTGCATGTGTTGCTGGTCTAGGACAGAAAGACCTGATGACATTGGAAAATAATCAACATCCCAATTTGTAGAGTATTTGAAGCTTTGCTGATAATGCATGACTTGTTATGGCAGGTTCCACTATATTTAAAAACTCTCCTAGCTTTTCAAAACTCAAATTATGTTTATTTAACGATCCTCGCAACTCCAGAGGTTATATCAGCATCGCCGGTGTGCCGGAATTTTGTCCTGCAGAAGTTCTTTTACATGCCAGTAAATCTACTGACATGAGCCTGTCGCATTTAAACACACTTAAATGCCATCGACCTAGCTCGGGATCGAACCCACAACCTCGAGTATAGAAGGCCAGCGCTATACCGAGTATGCTACCGAGGTTGTCTCCAAGCTTTTCAGCACTTTACCTAAACCGTTCATTATATTTAAATAAATGCTCCCGTAAAGGAATAATAATTGTTCTTTCTCGATATACTGTAGTTTTAGCTCTTCTCACAAAACTTCATCACTTCAGTCGGAATCACTAAACCACATGTCTTAAAAAAATAAATACAATATTTTGTTTTGATTAATTATCTGAGAAAGGTTGTCACTGGTAACTGATAACATAGAAATCACCAGTCTTTAGAGTCTTGTAGGAATATTCCTGTTGAATGCTAGTATAATCAACTAGATTAGCATTTTGAGAAACAGAATCACTTATGAACTGGTGAAATCTACCAATATTGCTAGTCTGTAAACTGGGGCCTGTTTCTCAAAACTCATGGACTAGTAATACTAGTCTGTACAGTAGTAATATTAGTTTATTTTACAAGTCTCTGTTTCTAGAAACTACAAGGATAAAGTAATAGTTACCAGTTCACAGACTAGTAATATTGGTCGATTTCACCAGTTCCTAAGAGATTCTGTTTCTCAAAATGCTAATCTAGTTGATTATACTAGTATTCTACAGGAATATTCCTACAAGACACTAAAGACTGGTGATTTCTATATTATCAGTTACCAGTGACAACCTTTCTCAGATAATCAAAACAAAATATTGTAGTTATTTTTTCAATATATGTGGTTTAGTGATTCCGATTGAAGTAGTAAAGAAGTTGTTGTGAGAAGAGCTAAAACTATATCGAGAAAGAACAATTATTATTTCTTTACGGGAGCATTGTTTAAATATAATGAACGGTTTAAATAATGTGCTGAAAAGCTTGGAGTGGGACCTGCCATAACAAGACAAACAAATAGAAGTCATGCATTATGAGCAAAGCTTCAAATACAAATTGCTCTACAAATTGGGATGTTGATTATTTTCCAATGCCATCTGGTTTTTCTGCCCTAGACCAGCAATTTTTTTTCTAATAATCTGATACCAATTCATCAACTGCAGTAATTTTTGCTGGCTTTCCTCCTCCACTGCCAGTTCTTCTGACATTGTCAACTTTAGCCTACAAATTAAATACACAACGACATTAATTTACGAATAGATCAAACGTAAAACTGAAAAAAAAAAAAAAAATTAGCGAATTTTTCAAGTCATAAGTGGCATTCATGTCGCCAGTAGACCCACTGGCTACATAATGTGTTCATATTATGATACTGTGAACTTGAATTGGTACTCGTCAAAGTTGCTTTCTAATGTCGAGCCAGTAAGTGTTCCTAACGTATGCATAATCTTTGTTCTGAGGTATCAGTTCCATAGCCTCACATATTATAAATTTTTTTTGTCCATTCGTTTACTTTATCATTTTTGTTATGCTTGAAAAAGCATCGAATGATATATCCTGGAATTTCAAGAGAAGAGAGAAGTAAGAACCAAAACATAAACAACTTAGCCTTCTAACCTCAAATAACAATACCTACCAATGGCTATAAACAAATGAACTCAATCAGCTGACTAGTGAAAGAGATCATGGGACTAATGAAAAATTGTCACAAGTTACTAGACTGGTAAAATAGCTTGAGAAACAGAACCTACCAGAGCTGGTGAAATATACTCTGGTAACTAGTAACTGGTGAACTACTAAACTAGTATTTTTGAGAAACAGGCCCAGGTGTTCATAGTGAGAGTGATTATTATTCCCACGCGGGTAAACTCGTAACTTTATTTTCGAAGCAACTGCTTATCAATTTCATATTTTAGTGAATCGAGTGGCGACATTATTTTATATACCTTTCCCGCGCACATGTAACAGTGCATCAGTGCTCTTATAGTTTTGGCCTGATGTTCAGAGTGAGAGTGATATTATTACTCTTTGGGCTACAGTTGTAGCCCACTCGAGTATAACCGTAACCTTATTTTCGAAACAATTCTCATGAATAAAAATAGATAAAGAAATAAAATAAAAGATATAAAAATTGAGAAATATAACAAAAATAAAATAAGGAAATGAACAATTCAAAAATTTAATTACAAATTATAACGGATTAAACTAAAGGCTAAAATTGTATTGGTCTACAATAGTACCCCACGCAAGCAATAGCGGGATTATTATGAGCACGAGCACTGAAATGTTAACTATACAAAAATTAAAATTATAATAATATCTATTTATTTATTCTGGCGAAGTTAAGGCCATCAGGCCTTCTCTTCCACTTAGCCAGAAACAAAAGAAGCTGATACAATTTTCAGACTAATATTTAAAGAACACTAATAAAAATTTATATAGTTATACAAGCACAAGTCGAGTAAAATAATGCGAACATACTAAATAATAATTACAAAATAATATAAGGCTAGAAGTTACACTCAATGAATATGCAAGCGGTAAGTGAACCAATATTACAAATTACAAGAATAACAAATTCAAATGTAAATTATAACTATACAACACTGAGGAAAATTACACATATACATACAAAGGAGAATTAAACCTGAATACTGGTCACGTGTTTAAACAATTCACTTTTAAATTGCAATATTTTTCGGCAGTTCCTGAGAGAGCTGGGTAGGGAGTTCCAGAAACGAATTGCTGATACTGTCAAAGAGGAAGAATAGTGTGCTGTTTTATGGCAAGGGATAGATAATAAAGGGTTATTTTTAGAACGAGTACCCAGGCTGTGATAAGAGGATAAGAAATTAAAACGCACTGAGAGATATTTAGGCGAAGAAGTATTGATGATGCGATATAGGAAAATTAGTGAATGGATATTTCTTCGGTCCTGTAATCTTACCCATTGAAGCGTTTCAAGGGAAAGTGTAATGTGGTCATATTTGCGGATGTTGCAAATGAAACGTATGCAGGCATTATGAACGCGGTGCAATCTTGGGGCTAAGTTAGAATTTAAATCTGTTAGTAGAATGTCGCAGTAGTCAAAATTGGTACTTATTTTTTCACTAGCTGTACCCGTGCGCTCCGCTGCACTTATTAGAAATAAATATAAAGTAATTACATAATTAAATAGAACATTGGTTCCAGGGAACATTCGTGTTTGATAGAAGAATAAATCGTTTAATATGCTACTTAATTTAAATTGTATTTAAATAATTAAAATGCTATCATTTTGGTCCAGAGACCACTCATTTGGTGCAAATATAATTCATTTAATATTTTTCTAAATTAGTCTTGAATTCATCCTTTAATAAATCACTCCAAATTAATAGAGTTGTTTGTGTACGAAGATCATTTTTATGTTAACCTTACTATGCATCTTTTTTTTTTTTTGTTAAGTTTATTTTATTCACGCCTTAACATCTGTGGTCATGTTGCGTGTTTAGAATGTGTGGGTATATCAGTAGGCCGTTTTTACTCTTGTTGAGTTCCTGTTTCTATTGGTATTGGTAAATGAGGCGGTGATGAATAATGGCATGTATCTTTCCAACCCGGAATTTGCTTTTATGACTAAGGGAAATCATGAAAAACCTCAGTCAGATTGGTCGGCCACGGGGTTTGAACCCGGATTTTAAAACTCTTGTATATCCTTAAATATCAGTCCTATCAAAATTTTGTCTGGAATAAAACTTATCGGAAATCATTTTTAAAGAAACTTTTGTTATGTAACATTTTTCACAAAAATCAATAATAAGCGAGATATTTCGGTTTATTTAATTTAGGCCCCCTTATAATCTCCCTTTTAAATAAAGTATTTTGAATGCCATATAGCCTAAAATCTAAGTTACAACGAACTTAATTTATGTTCCAATTTTCATCGAAATCCGTTCAGCCATTATCGCGTGAAAAGTTAACAAACATCCAGACAGACAGACAGACATACAAACAAAATTTTCAAAAAAGCGATTTTCGGTTTCAGGGTGGTTAATTATATATGTTAGGACCAATTATTTTTGAAAAATCAAAAATTACCAGAAAAATTTCGGCTACAGATTTATTATTAGTATAGAGTTGTCCACTGGCGCAAATGCTGCATACAAGATTTGCATATAATTGAGGAGCCACGCTTTGCCTTGATCTCCAAGCTCCATACCAAAATAACGTAGATTGCTGTATTCACAAACTCGGAAATAGGTTTTCTACTTCATTTAAGTTTGTATTCCTTAAAATTATAGCAAAGTACGTCGTGATAATTCAACGACAATCATTGTGAACTGGCAATTCTTTTGCGATGCTCGATCTGCAAACATGAAACGATATGAGTGAGAATATAATTGTACACACCTCCTGTACGATCGTAATTATGATGTAATATAATTAAGAACTTACATTTCAGAATCCAATATTTGGGGTGTAAAATTATAGTTGGAAGCACGTAAACACTCTTACAAAGGTTACATACTTGTATGCATACAAAACCACAAACTAGGAAGTAAAAGGAAAAACTCCAATGCACAACATTCTGTAAAGATGATATCAAAAAATTTTCTAATCTACAAAACCATGATAACCAACCAGAGGTAGTTACGGAAAGGGAAACAAATAAGAATTAAAAAAATATTGTATTGTGTATAATTATTATATGAAATGAACAATATCTAAGAAATAGTGTGGTACTGTGTATCCAATGTCATTTCCTGAACCATCGCCTCAAATTACCCCGATAACAGGTCTCGAACCCGAGACACCAACAAAATATTTATTCGTCTGTGTTTATTATCTGTTGAGTCCACTGTTATGGTTAATATATTTTGACTTCACCGCATTTATTACAGTCCAGACCAATAAATATGATATTTATTTCAGTTTTGTGGATAATGTTGAGAAGAATGTGTCACAAGAATGTTCCGGTATCGATCGTGAAGAAAACAAATTAACACAGTGTGGTAGCAACAGTCTAGACTGTTCAAACATTAGCGAAATAAGTCTTAATTCTATCAAGTGTAATATATGCAATGAGGTTTTTGTAACACCGCAGTGTATGAAATTTCATTTTGATAGACACAAAATGAAAAAGTCATTCACATGCGATGTCTGCGGAAAGTGTTTCTTCAAACCCAGTGCTTTAAAGACGCATTCACTGCTACACACAGGTGCGATGCCATTTCATTGCGATGTGTGTGGAAATCTTTCAGAAGATCGTGGGACTATAAGATACATGCACGCGTACACAAAGGCGAAAGGCCATTCAAATGCGAGTTGTGTGGAAAGTGTTTCTCGTTTTCTTCGTGTTTAAAAAGACATGCTCGTATACACACAGGCGAAAGGCCATTCAAATGCGTGGTTTGTGGGAAAAGTTTTTCACAACTCGCACATTTACGGCAACATCTTCGAATTCACACAGGCGAAAAACCATTTAAATGTGAGGTGTGCGGAAAGTGTTTCTCAGCATTACCAGATTTAAACAAGCATGTACGCATACACACAGGCGAAATGCCATTCAAATGCGAGGTGTGTGGAAAGTGTTTTTCAACATCTTCAACTTTATGTAGACATTCACGCATACACAGAGGCGAAGTTCCATTTAAATGCGAGGTGTGTGGAAAGTGTTTCTCTGATTCGACGCATTTAAACATACATGCACGTATACACACAGCCGAAAGGCCATTCAAATGCGAAGTGTGTCGGAAGAGTTTCTCACAACTGGGAACCTTAAAGCAACACGCTCGCATACACACAGGCGAAATGCCATTCATGTGCGAGGTATGTGGAAAGTGTTTCTCAGCGACGTCAGCTTTAAGCAGGCATGTACGCATACACACGAACGAACGGCCTTTCAAATGTGAGGTGTGTGGAAAATGTTTCGCATTATCTGCAGATTTAAACAGACATGCACGTATACACACAGGCGAAACTCCATTCAAATGCGGTGTGTGTGGAAAATGTTTCTCAGCTTCGGCGTATTTTAGGAGACATGCGCGCATACACACTAGCGAACGGCCATTCAGGTGCGAGGTTTGTGGGAAAAGCTACTCGGCATCGACAGTTTTAAACAGACATGCACGCATACACACAGGAGAACGGCCATTTAAATGCGAGTTGTGTGGAACGAGTTTCTCTCAATTGGGACACTTAAAGAGACATGCGAACATTCACACACTCGAAAGGCCATTCAAATGCGAGGTGTGTGGAAAGTGTTTCTCAGCATCAACAGCTTTGAGCACTCATGCACGTATACACACAGGCGAAATGCCGTTTAAATGCGAAGTATGTGGAAAGTGCTTCTCACAATTAGGACATTTACAGAGACATGTACGCATTCACACACTAGATAGGCCTTTCAAATGTAAGGTGTGTGGAAAGTGTTTCTCGGGTTCGGGAGATTTAAGCAGACATGAACGCATTCACACAGGCGAGAAGCCATTCAATTGCGATATATGTGGAAAGCGTTTCTCTCAATTGGGACATTTGAAGAAACATGTACGCAGTCACACAGGCTAAAGTCATTCTGTGGAAACTGTTTTTCATAAACGGGACATCTCTAGGGAGACCAAATGCGTTGTCTGTGGAAAGTGTTTTTGAAATGGCGTCAGTTCAACCTTCACGCCCGGTTACACTCAGCCGAGAGATCATTCAAAATGGCGTGTATATGGAAAGAGTTATCAGGAATCGGAAAGTCTAATAAAAACATAAGTTTGCTCTGTAAAATTTCTATACAGTTGAGATTGGTACCAGAAAGAGAATGAAGTGAACAAATCCTTTGAAATTATGTCTAAATAGTTTATAAAAATTATTTTGTTTATAATTTTGACATACACCTTGAAACATGATAGCTCATGCAGTTTTTAAGATAGAGCCACATTTTTTTTCACTGTTTTATAGCTAAAACTATTCTTTAGTGCCTGATTTAGAGCTATTTTTTATTTTCATTTACATTAATTAAATATTACCATATATGTAACTTATACTAATATTTTATGTTGCATATATCATGTAAGAAACCCATAGATAATTATTAACTATATTAATGTTATTTTACTCATTGTCAGGCACTGGGGGACATTTCAAGCTTCAAAATTACACCAGTATCTTCTTGGTATCACCATATTTGACTGAGATATCAGGTTTAATTAAATATTCTAAAATTACTGTTTACAGGAAGTGAACTTTCAGAGCCTAAAAGACTGCATCATCATATGTCATCCCTTAAGCAGCTTCATGTCAATCCTGTTTCAGCTTCTTTCTGTCTCTCAAATACCTCCTCCTTGTTTTAACTTCAGGTGTTGAATGTTTTTTGGCATTTTTGTCCTTATTTTCCATTGATGCAACAAATCCTGTGATGGTGCTTGTTCCAGGGTTTATGCTCATCCTCCTCAGAATTTTAATTTCTCCTTTTGGACTCTTATTAAAATGACGTACAACATCACTGACACGCAAATTTACAGTTTTATGACTATCAGTAAAAGATTATAAATTACTTCATTATGTAAAAACGTGTTTTCAATCTAATGATCATGCCTTGATATCTATGTATCTATTTTGGGATTTGAAAGAATTTTATTTTACAAGCAATGTTGGACGAGGGGATTGACTGCTAAGAGGATCAGTCCAAAAGTAATCCACAACATTTATTTAAAAATTACATTTTTAGCCTACAGCTTTGCTATTTTCATAGAATGTAGATACATCCTTCAGGAACAATACGTCACTTTTCCACATAATCCCTGCACCTTTCAAATGCCTTAGGCCACCTTGGAAAGAGGGTCGTATACCTGCACGATAAAAGTCTGAACCAGCATGTCTGAGCTACTCTCTGGCGCCACTCACGGGAACGACTTAAATTAAATTTGAATAGAAGGGGGAAGGATGTATTTATGACCTCCATAAATTACAATGGTTTAGAATAAAAAATAAATTTTAAGAAAAGTTGTGCATTACTTTTGGAGTGATCTTCGAAGAAGTGACAGTGGCTGATGACACAGAATTTTGGAAAATGGGACTTATCTGAAAAACCATAAGGCATAAATCGAAAATTCTTATATCAAATTAAAGGGGAGAAAATTCTCTATTAAAACAGTTATATTTTGAAAATTCTAATTTTTCATCATTTTTTGCGTTTTGTGGGTGTACATATACTGTACCTTAACATAGGCTAAATGCTTTTAAATGTGACTGCTACGGAATTTGTTTTACGTATAAGAATAAGTTTAAAAGACATATGGGACATTGCATGTGAAGTCTGATAACAAAAGAAATGCGCATTTTTAAATTTCCATAATAATATATTACAGGAATCAAATTATCAGAGAATTGTATTTCTTCACAACATCAGCTTCCTCTGTGCAATATTATGCATGATATTAAATGTTGAACGTAAATCACTTGTAAATTAAGGTAGCCTGTCCGTTTGCCTCTGGAAAGGTATTTGTCTGTAGAGTAGAATTATAATTGACTGAATTCTTCAGTTATTTATTTTCATACATTTGAAATACATTTACAGAATTATACCTACATTCCCAAGTCAGAAAATTATTTTGACAGTTGTGGTTCCCTCCTTGAAGCAGAAGAGATTCTTGTAATTGTAGTGAATATAAATATTTATCAGGTTGCCCCTTAATTTTACACAACTCTCCATGAGCACCATTGACTAATTCAATCCCATATTTACTTAAACTCAGTTGATCACGTGTCTCTCTGCACCTTTTGAGTGAACTAATAACATGGGACTGTAATTCTCGTCACTATACTGCGTTGTTACTTATTAATGATTGAGTAAACTCAGTGATCGCAGTGTTCAAGTTAGTTCGTAGTACTTAAAAAGGGCGCGTCATCTACTATGGCTATTTGCGCCTTTATCTAAAATCCTTCACAAAACAGAAATACAACACAATAATCAGAATGCTTAAAAGAACTAAAAAGGTTGTCACGGTTAAAAGGAGGTTCACAAATGCAGTTTCAACAAGGTGATCCATAAAAATCATACAAGTGAGAGTTCTCAGACCCTGGCTAATATTTAAAAAGAAACAATGAAATAATAAAACAAATGCCACCAGAAATAAATATATTGGCGCATTTATAAAGTGCTCAGATGTAAAAGGTCCGAATGTCTAGTTTGTTAAAACCATATACTAAACAAATGAAACCTCCAGATGTAAAGGGTCCGGAGGATAAGTAAAATGGGTCATTATGAAACTAAATGACCCTGGCAAGTCCTGTATTCGATAAAAATCTCAGAACTATATTTGTACAATTAAAATCATTTCCAAGAGCTTCACCTAGAGTCGGCTGAATTCCATATTGCCGACGGACACGGTCATATTTTCTACAATGCAATAAAATATCTTCCATCGTAAGTGGAACACGGCACATATCACACTCCGGCTGAGGCTCACCACGTAGGAGATGGCCATGTGTCAGATGATAGTGGGCAATCTTCAACCGGGTGAGTGAAACCTCTTCATGTCGTTATGCTCTTGTGGACGAATTTCAAACAGTAACAGTATTCTTTATTCTTGGTAATTTATTTCCCGCTTGTGCAGACCATTCTCCTTCCCATTGCCACCATATTGTATGTTTCAGGTAATGTTTAATATCTTGCCACCTCTCACGCCAATACACCTCAGACCCATTCATAGCATCGTCCCTTCCTGCAGCATCCGCTGCCTCGTTACCAGGGATGCCAACATGACCTGGAGTCCACATTAGTCCAATTTCATAAGAAGGGGTTAGGAGAGTATGGAAAAGTTCCTGGGTTCTCAACACAAGCGTACCATCAGAATTCAAACGCTGCAGGGACTGATTTGCGCTTAAAGAAACGAATCAGATAAGGAATCTGCCCCAGGGTTGTCTAATTAAAAAACAATAAAGCTCTATAAAAAGTACAGAGCTTTGCGGTAAAAACACTAGTGTATTGGCTCAATTTATATTTAAATATCTGTCCATTTGCAACAAAGTAACAACCAACACAATCATTTACTCGGGATTCGTCAGTGAGAACTAATGATTAATTTTGAAACTGTGATAAAGGTTCACTGAAACGAAGTTTATAGACAAATGCTGGTGTAAAGTTTTTAAAACTTCAGCTCAGACTTACATCAATCATGCGACGTCGCATAATCCACGATGAGTTGTCGTTTATTCCAGTGTGCGAACTGTTGGCAGGCAGATGTGGAGCTCGGAAAGCAGTTCACGAAACCGCACACCTGCTGGACGAAGTCTGTGTAATTTTCACTGTATCGGCCGTAAAGAGACAGGTGGTAGAAGAGTCGTAAGAATTGTGCGCGGGTTGTGAGCGGAGCTTACCCGCATAAGAGCTCAAGAAGACTTTATGTCGCCGATACAGTGATGGTTCTCCCGCTTCGCAATACTGGCTCTCTACCCGACTCGTTCGGAAGGCCCCTTTAGTGAGTCGTATCCCATGATGATGGATAGTGTCTAAGGACGAAACTTGGATTTATTTGCAGAGCCATAAATAAAAGAGCTATAATCCTGCTTTGACCGGATAAGGCACAATAAAGACGTAAAAGCACCAAGCGGTCTGCAACCCAGTGAACCCCTGACAAGAGGCGTAAAATATTTAACGATTTTTCACAATGCCTTCTCAAATCACGTATATGCTGTCACTAGATGTTGTCAGCCTCACATTTTAAAGTTAAAACAGAAAGGAATTCTAGGGTAGTGTTTGATAGCGTTGAATGTGATGAAGATTGTTGCTATGATAATGGATATTATGTTGGAATAATAGTCGTGTGCTGTAGCTCTAACTTCTTCTGTTAATATGTAAGACTGCAAAAGAGATTATTATGTAATTGCAATCTTATTAACTTACTTTCCAGTGTTTGTATCAATAATGATTAGGCCAAGAGTTCAAGACAGTTCAAATGTAGTGGATCGGCCTATTTTTTTCAACATTTATCTTGGAAAATATTTTTAAAATGCAGTCAGCTCCGGATATAGTGAACCTCTGCGGACTTACATATTTCGTTCCCTATAAACGAAGTTAACTATATCCGAAGTGTCTCTCCCCTAACAGAAATGAATGAAATTGTGAACAGAAAATAAAATATTTCATTCTTGTGGAATGGATTACACTATATAATGTATACTGTTACTCACAGTTGATTTACTTACACTATGCTGTCATCTAGTCTTCTGTCAAAAAATCTGAAAGTTAGAATTTATAAAACAGTTATATTACCGGCTGTTCTCTATGGTTGTGAAACTTGGACTCTCACTTTGAGAGAGGAACAGAGATTAAGGGTGTTTGAGAATAAGGTTCTTAGGAAAATATTTGGGGCTAAGAGGGATGAAGATACAGGAGAATGGAGAAAGTTACACAACACAGAGCTGCACGCATTGTATTCTTCACCTGACATAATTAGGAACATAAAATCCAGACGTTTGAGATAGGCAGGACATGTAGCACGTATGGGCGAATCCAGAAATGCATATAGAGTGTTAGTTGGGAGGCCGGAGGGAAAAAGACCTTTGGGGAGGCCGAGACGTAGGTGGGAAGATAATATTAAAATTGATTTGAGGGAGGTGGGATATGATGGTAGAGACTGGATTAATCTTGCTCAGGATAGGGACCAATGGCGGGCTTATGTGAGGGCGGCAATGAACCTCCGGGTTCCTTAAAAGCCAGTAAGTAAGTAAGTAAGTATGCTGTCGATCCACGTCCGAAAGATCACGTTCAATGTCACTTATAATATTCGCTGGGTCACTTAATGGAAACTGGGAGAGTAGATGGAGTTGGAAAACCATCGAAATCTTACCTTCATTTATGCTCTGGACATAATGTCCGTCCCTTTTAATAAAAGAAGGCAATTTCATTTTACGTTGTTTCGATGCTATATGTACGTCATAATGGAAATATTTCTGAGAACAAAAGGCAACCCATTGACTATGGAGGATTAGAAATAACAGTAGAGTAGTGTGCCTGAGAACAGAATGTTAACCCTTCGACAGTGGAATGAAGCAAGATCGTCACGCGTTGCCTGGATTTACAGTACAGATCATTGTATATGAATCACTATTTCTACCTTTGTCCTTTGACTAAAGGAGTAAGAAACTTAGAATGTTGTTCTCAACACATTCTTTCAATTTTATATAAGAAGGTCTGACTTCAAATAAGAATTTGTCAGGATATAATAAGGTTCACTATAAAAGCAAGGGTTCAATATTAATATACTTTTTAATGTATGCGGGTCGGGACCAACGATTTAGATTCACTATAGCCGAATGTTCTATAACCGAGTTCACTATCCAGAGTTGACTGTACCGTACAGTGTAAAAGTTCCAAAATGCTCCATATGCAACAGTGTTCATCATTGTGAGTTTCAAAATCCTCTGTGTCAGTATTTTAGGTTCAAATCCCTCCATGTGCATATGTAACTCTGATTTATTGTTTGTTAATATACCATGAAGGATATTGTGTTACTTGCAAGTTTTTAATAGATCCCCAATGTAGGGGAGGCTGGGGATATTTGATACACAGGATGTATGATGCACGATAAATATTGGCCCGATCGTTGATATTACTGTTCTGTGATTCATATGTTCTAATAATCGCTTCCTATTTTTATTTTTACTCTCTGACCTTCCAAGGCTTCCCTATAAACACAAATAACGCACAATTTACAATAATGGTTGTACACTTAACGGGAAAAAGAATGGGCCGACTCTTGGTCGATAGAAATGCTAAGTTCTATCGCGCGGTTCACTCGTGTAAACGTAACCCACTGCAAGGCATTGCTGTGGTGTCTCTTCATTGAAAGTCGTCCGTCTATAATGTAATAAACCTTACGAGCAGTGTGTGGCCCAGTGGTAAGAAGTCTGACATCCGTGCCAGAGGTTGTGAGTTCGCCTCCCTTTACGGTAAAATTATTATTTTTTATTTTAAGTTTTACTTAATTTATTAGTTTAAATGTGAAATGGCATTTGTTAACAAACTTCGTTATGCCTGCCTTGTAAAAATATTATTGTCCATCACCTGTGGGCTATTATTAGGTGAGACCTGGCCTGTATAAACAAAAATACTTGTTTCACATCCTAAAACACCGGACGCATATCAAACACAAATAAATAATTAAATTAACAAAAACAAACAATTTGTTAATATATTAACAAAAAAAGGCCTGTAGTGGGGACTAGTATCTCGTCCACAAACCACCTGCGTCAACAACTGCCCTCATTCTGCGCGGCATGGAGTCCATAAGATTATGGAACAGGTCTAAATTCTTGGCCATCTCCCACACGTCTAGAACTCTGTCCCACAATTCCTCAGGTGTCCGAATGGGTAGTTGTTCTGCCCAATTAGAGCGTAGGATCCTTTTGACTGCAGCCCACAAATTTTGAATCGGATTCATATCTGGTGAATTTGGAGGCCAGTCGACTGGGTCGATATCACGCCTCCTCGTAAACCATCTTTGAATCCGGTTGGCGGTGTTATCGAATGATTATCCTGCTGGAAGAAAAGCGTTCCTTCAGGATATCGTTTTCGGGCGGAAGTGATCATTACATTTGCCAAAATATGTTCGTAGACTTCTGTCGTTAACCGCCCGTGGATGCGTTCCAGGAGCCCTACCCCATCGTATGACATCCACCCCCAACACGCAACCCTCACGCAACCCGACTTGTTAATTCGTCTTACGAAGCGTTCATCGTATCGGTGACATTCATACAATAAACTAGGGCAGTACTATCGTTGCTATTGGAGACAATTACCGCGTCGAAGAAAATGACATTTTTTCAATCGAAGTCCTATCGGAGAGTACATACGCAGAATGCTACTGGAGACAATTACCTGGTCGGAGAAAATGACATTTCTCCAGTCGAAGTCCTGTCGGAGATTAGCATACGCAGAATAACCTATGCGAACCAGGCCAATGAGTTATTGTTTCTGTGCCATCTTCAAGCGTAATGGTGAGACAGAACGTTGTATTAACAGATAGCAGTATTTCTTGAAAGAGAGAGGGAGGTTTATTATTTATTATAGTTTGGGCATATTCTAAGAGATGTCGCCACATAATTATAGCTTTGCTAGACATATGATGGAAAATTTGTAATTAAAGAAAGAAAATTGGGGGAGATTCGAAACTTAAGCTACTACTATCAACTTGTTCAATAGACCAATGCCGTAATGACTTACGTTATTGTGACTGTTAATATCGGTTCGGCATAATACGTGGTTTTCCTGTTCATATTCACTCAGGTTTATTTTGTATTTATCAATTTTATTATTATTTCACTCTTCAAGCGCCCTCATGTATCTGGAATCAACTCGCCATTCGATTGTATTACATATTTTAGACTCTTAAACAAAATAAAGCAAATTTAAATGGTTTAATTATGTGTTACCTGGTGAACTGCGGCTTTGACGAGACGAGCATGCGCAATGTTATGTCTCTGGAAGTTACAAATTGTCAGTGGCTCATTCTTTTTGCCGCTAAATGTACATGAATGGCGACATGAAAAAAATATATAGTAAAAAATACAGATTTTCAATCACAAATATATAATTAAACAATTATGTGGTGTTTATACCATATAGGTGACTTTTTAAGAGGCAATTGAGTATTTAATTATGTTTTGGAAAATTTCGTCTTCTATATCTTTGCCTAGTTTATATGTCCCTTTCCACGTCACAAAAAATTTAGGGACTGTTCCTCGGGATTCAAATAACAGAGCTGTCACTGTGATATTCTGACGTTGTATTTGTTTCGGATGTAAGATATTGTTGACTCTTATATTTTTTTATCTTTATCAATATCCATGTGTTGTACTTTGGACTGTTGAAAACATATTGTAGGGTCGATGATCTCTGCTACAGATTTTTTCCTATTGATGACGATGATATCAATCCTCCGTACGCTATCTTGATCAGCCAAACAATGAACTTCTTCGTAAACTTCCAAACCTTTCTTTCGGAGAGCAGCATCAAGAAGGGAACGAATGATGTTATGTCGTTTTATTCTTAAGATTTCTCCCTGAGGACACCTGCCAAGCACATGAGGTAGGGATTCAAAACTCACTACAGTATCTTTAGTGGGATGTGCCTGTGGAACGTCCTGGAAGAGCTCGAACTGGCGCTACCATGGCTGTCATTTTTATCATATCTTTCCACTCTGAACTGGAAAGACCTTTTTAATAATCCAAGGATGGGCAGATGGTACTTCTGAAAATAATTCAACGCCTTTTTCTTTATGAAGGTATGAACACCACTCATTATATATCCGTTCTCCTTCAGATGTTGTCTTATTTGATGAACATTCAAATTCTTCATGGACTGGTCTAATTTCAATTCAATAAGACAGCGATTTCCGATGTTTCTAAAATCTCTAATTACATTGGCATGAGTATCACACGAATATTTCTAATGATTTGTTGATGATTAGCTGTTGTAGATAGACTTGTGGCTGGTGTAAAGCATTCTGTTTGGTGTCTCGCTAGGAAGCTGCAGAGTTTGTTTTACAGCACTTCGAATAATATTATCGGTCTTATTTAGAAACTGTTTTGGAATTTTACTGACATGGGCCGTTTGAAGAGGATAGGTAAGAGCCGATTGTTTATACAACCTTTTATATACAAAATATATCATACAGTTTTATATTACATTAATCACCTCAATGTGCATGATTAACGAGCATGCAGGACGTGTTCATTATGTCCACATTGTTGGCGTATCACCTCTTCGAGACGAACCCTGATGTTTCCAACACAAGTCCTCTGTCAATCCCTGAAAGAAAGTCGTGATAGTCACTCGCAGTTGCATTACATTTCCTGGTTTATTGCGATAGACTGTCTCCTTCAAATATACCCACAAGAAATAGTCACAAGGATTGATATCCGGGCTGTGTGGCGGCCATATTGAACCGCCCTGGATATCGATGGGACATTACACGGGGCCTAAACTGTTCATGCAGGAAATCCAAACAACGTAGGCTGTATGAGGACAAGCTCCGTCTTGCATAAACCATTGTGTCTCCATTGGTAGCCTTGTTGCATAGAGTTGCGGAAGAAAATAATTATTTTCCAACATATCCATGTAGCTCTTACTGTTAATAGTATCGTTAAAAAAGAAAGGCCCAACGATTCCATGACTGGAAATCGCACACCCACTTTTTCACCATAATTTTCAATATCGTGCCAATATTAGGAGCTCCTCTCGCCCAAAATCTGGCATTGTGCTTGTTCACACAACCGTTCAGATAAACGTACTCCTCATCGGAGAACCACGAGTTATGAATCACGGCGTTATCTTCTGCAAGCGTCCAAGCAGAAACTGTACTCGCTGTTTACTTGTCATTCGCCATTAGTTTATGGAAATAACTTCAGATCAACATGAAGTATGCTCTGAAGAGAACGACGTGAGATCCCAAATCGGCAGAAGATCGTCTGGTGGTTTTAGCAGGACTTCGTGCCAAACCCATTCTCATCGCCTCAATATTCTCCGGAGTAAGAACTGTGGTAGCTCACGGTCGTTTCTTCTCTAAAACACTGCTATCAGTTTCAAATTTTGTGGCTAGTCTATACACTGTCTGTCCCACCTCGTACGAAAATAAACACAAAACGTTTCTGAGTCGCGGCAACACTCTGTTTTCGTGTAAACAACACCATCTTCACTTTTTGTACCAGTGTTAACTGGCTCCTGTGCGCCATGTTTCACAAATCTCAGCTCGTGGCACCGCGCATACGCGACATTGATGACTGCTTCCTTCTACTGAACCATGCAGGGACTAAGGCTGTCACAAAATTTGAAAGTTCTAAACCCAAAATTAAATGTTTTATTAGATATTTTTAGTATATGACATTTCATGCGCCACTCTAGTTTATAAAAGAACATATACATCATTTTGAGACACACTGTGCTTATCAATAAAGCAGAGAACAAAAATTTATTTAGTAGACCTATAATCTTTTATATTTGTAAATTTCATTATTGCAGAACTTACTTTGAAAGCATGGTTTTTAGTGTACCATTCTCAAAAAAACTCTTGTACCACATCTGAGACCAGTATTTATTATACCATATCTGACACCAAAATTTATTGTTGAGCTCTATCATATCTGACACCAGTATTTTGTCGTGCCACTTGCCATGAAAAGGGCGGATGGCTTATCTTTGAGATAATCGCGAGTTATAATCTCTATCAAGATAACACAAACGATTCAGACACTGCGTTATACTTCCTAACTCTCTGATATGATTTATAAACTGTACTTGTTTATGGATGGGAGGGATTCCTACTTAGAATGTGACCTCAGGCTTTAGAAATAATCACAAGTGTAGAAATTCACTATTATTAAGTTTATTAACAAGATATCAATTTACTACAGATAGAATATTGAATATTGAGGTTGAACGATTTAGAAAGTATGAAAATTTCTGTTAATTTTAAAGTACCGAAATGAACTAGTTAAATGTAAAGTCTAAAAATTGAACTGATCATTTTACTTACAGTAGATAGTAGGGCGAACCCTGGTGCTGTTCGCAGATGATGCCATTTTCTGAACTTCTTCCTGGACGTCGGGAAGTTACGACCGCTACTCCATGACCGCTGTCTTGACCAATAACTAATGACCGCGATTTGGACGTTTCATGTCCATTTATAAGTTCTCGAACCGCGTCCTTTGTGACGTGACAGAGTGACGCTGTTTTACCCGCGAATCTTCTAAAAAGACGGTATTGCATTCACTAATGACCACGCTTCTGATTCTTAACCATTATTTCAAATCGGCATTTCCTCTTGTCATTTGGAACAATACAGATTTAAGGAACTCTCACGATTGAATCTCTGTTTTTGATTTACCGGTAACCAATAGAAATTGATTCTTCGGTATGATTCGCCAATTAAATATCTCGCGAGAGACGCTGCATAATCTATTTATCTTTCGTTATATGTCAGCTGTTGCTAAGACTGACTTCGTGCTAAAAATGCAAGCGTACGCATTTCTGGTCTTGTTCAAGGACTGGAATCTGCTGAGTTGGCTAAGCTGTAATCTGTAATCTGTCGAAACAGGAAGCGATCTCTGTCGTATGTCAAAGCATGTCTGAATGCTTTAATAAGTACGATTTCATTACTTTCAAATAAAGTGAAAATATATTGCTTATGGTCATAACAATGTTATGATTGCTTATTATAACACAACACAACAAATACCAAGTTACATATAATACCAATACAAATTTTCTCATGATGACTCTTCCTACGAAATGGAATAAGTAATGTTGGATTACAAATTTTAAAAATTTTAGAGTGACAAAATTAACAAAGTATAAACATTTTATATATCATAAGAATAAGGGATAGAAAAGGTTACAGCACATTTGCAATCCCGAATTTCGAAACATTTGGAGAAAATAGCACGCTCGTGTCGAAAAAAAAGTAAAGTAAAGGCAAGTGACTTTGAACAGAAATGTTTATTAAACAGAAAAGCCAACTAAGAGTTAACTATCGTTGTATGATCATTATAAGTTTTGTTGTACAGTTAAGACTAAATTATTGAAGCATTTGTGATACTTGCAACATCACTCATAAATTATTTACAAGCATCCATCTCTAAAGGTAATGTAACTCCTGTTGAAATGGTTTGTTCTGATTCGAATATAATGTAGGCTAATTGAATGTATATTTGTTGTGACTATTCAATCATTGAATGTGTATCTGTTGTAACTGTTTTATAGACTGATATTATATTTCCATCAGGATTGCAGCTACTAATGAAAGGACTGCATCATCAGAAATCGACAGTTTTGCACTTGTAGAGGATGAGATTCCCAAGAATTCATGTTCCTCCAGAAAACCTGTGCGGACTCTCCAAGATGAGAAGCAATTGGATTTTGAGTTATCTAAAATATGTTTCTCGAATTCTACAAAACTGAACGGGCATTTACTCAAGAACCTAGGCAAGAAATCTTTGGAATGCGATGTTTGTGGTAAGTGTTTTTCTAAATCGAGTAACTTAAAAGCTCATGAACGATTGCACACAGGCGTGAAACCTTTCAAATGTAATGTTTGTGGTAAATGTTTCTCGCTAGCGAGTAGCCTAAATATCCATGAACGCTTGCATACAGGCGACAAACCTTTCAAATGTCAGGTTTGTTGTAAATGTTTCTCGGATTCGAGATGCCTAAAAATCCATGGACGCTGGCACACAGGCGAGAAACCATACAAGTGTGACGTTTGTGGCAGATGTTTCTCACAATCCGGTAATCTAAAAAGTCACAGTCTCCTGCATACAGGCGAGAAACCTTTTAAATGCCATGTTTGTTGTAAGGTTTTCTCGCAGTCTAGTACACTAAAAAATCATGAACGTTTACACACCGGCGAGAAACCTTTCAATTGCGATGTTTGTGGTATGTGTTTCTCGCAATCTAGTAACCTAAGATACCATAAACGCAGGCACACAATCGAGAAACATTTCAAGTGAAATGCTTTTGGTGTTTCTCAAAATCGAGTAATTGGATTAGTAATAGAAGAGGGATATCCTCCTCAGAGTGGACCAATACCATAAAGATGTCCACAAACATCGCTGCAGTACGATCGATGCCAGGTCGCTCTTTTGAAGATCAAAACTGTCGTCATCCAGGATGCAGCGAAGTAGAAACCCTTGGGATGTTTTGGGTTATTGCCCTAAAGGAGAACTACTGAGGAACAATCGCCACCATAAAGTGAGAAGCTCCATCGCAACCACTCTTCGGAAGGCAAAGTGGGAGGTTTACGAAGAAGTGCACTGCTTGGCTGAGAATGGGTCAACGAGTAGAGCATACATTATAACCATCGATCGCCGAATCAAAGAAGCCTCATTCTTGACCCCACTATCCGTTTTGAGAAGGATGATCAACAAGCCAATAGCGTTAACGATGAAAAGAAGTCTATTTACAACCCATGTATTCCTCACTTCAGTGAGAGATACAAAATGAATATTAATACATGGGAAGTGAAAGGACTTCTTTTTGGCGATAGGGGAACTTCGTTAGTCAAAATCATTCTCCTTTCTCTTAAATTTTCTAATGAGGACATTAACAAAATTTGTCTAATGGTATTGAGAGATTTATTATTCATTTTACACAATCACTTGTATAATACTATGTAATTTTTTTTTTCACTTTATTTCATTACTCTTCAATGTATTTTCATCTCATGTTTCTCCGAAATCAAATTGTACTTTATTTTTAAATTTATCATTGTTCCGTATTCTCTCCGCAATCAATTTGTATTTTTCATTTAACCTCTGCTTTGTATTCCGGATCCTAGTGGTCACCCGTACATTTCGGCCAGATGTCTCAAATTGTGGAATTTGTTGTTGTAGCCATCATGAACCTTGGCACACGCATGAGGAACCTTGTAAATGCATTGTTTGTGGTAAAGATTTCAGGAGCTCGAGTAACCTAACAAGACATGAGGGCCTATAAATAAGCAAGATACCTTTCAAGTGTGATGTTTATGGTGTTTCTGTGATTTAAGTGGTCAAAGGAGTCATAAACGCACGCACACAGACGAGAAACCCTTCAAATGTGATGTTTGTGGTGTTTCTCATAATAGTGTAAAAGACGTCATGAACACCGGCATACAGGTTAGTAACCTGTCAAATACGAGTTCGCGTTGAGTAGTGTAGTCCAAAAATGGATATGCCCTTGCACAAAGGGGACAAACCTTATAAGGGTGATGGCTCTCAAATCTTTTTCGGTAGTAGGTATACATTATGAATTCATGTACTCAAACGTATTGATAACAAACCTTTCTAAAGTGAGACTTTGGCTTTGGTTTGGGTAAGTCGAGATTTGACGATCTTTTTCAAATGTTGGCAGTCACAATCACTGCTTTCTAAACGAATTAAATTAATAGATAGTTGAAATAGAGTAAGCATTGTCACAATCAAAACCCTCTTTTGAGACACAAATCAATGAAACAATTGAACATCGTTACATGTTAAGCGATTGTTAGCCGTTCTTGCAGCTTTACATAAGAATAATGAATTATTCGTGGACTTAGTGTGAAACTAACGGAAGTAAAAAAGTTGACATTTTTAGATCTTTACACCAATAGATAATAATTCGTTCTTCTACTTGGTTACAAAAAATCGTGTAACTCAGGTCCGAACAGTCTTGTACTCGTATATAATACGAACAAATTCGTAACTAAAAACATGATGGTATATTTCATCTGAAATAGTATTACCTGCTAAGAATTACTGTATGTTGTGAATAAAACATCGATTGTAATTACGTTAGGTTCACATTAAGCCCTCGAATTATTTCATTATAAAATAATTTCATTCTGAAAATATGGAAGATAAGAAGATGCCACTAATGACGGACTACTTGAAAATTAATTGAAATCAATATTCAGAAAACATTATTATGACGACCGCAGGATTAAAAATTAACTACATATCCAACTGTATAACATATTCTCTATAGAATTAAATAGTCAAATCAATAAGCCATCAGTTACCTATAGCGTAAAATCGCGATGAAATAAGAAATTCAATTATTGGTGAAACAGATAATCCTCTTTGATTATTATTCATCAATGAATGTTGAAACATGACGAGGACATTTAATACTGTCTGTTTATCAAATCTGTACCTTGATTTGAATTTATTATCTATAATAATACGCTAAGGAACATGAACAGCTTTAATAATCCCCTAGATATCCTCAATATTCTCGGAAAATTCAACAATATTCGAAATATCAGCCATTTTCCCATGTCCACACACGAAAGTCAAAGTCTAGATTTTCGGCGACTTCGACGTAAAGTCACGATTGAAGTTTACTTTCTTCAAAGTGTCGACTGTGAATAGGAAAATGGTGACTTTGTACATTCCAAAGTCAACTTTGGTCCAAAGTCTTGTCTATGAATACGACCCTAAGTCCTTTCCCCTTTTTAAAGATAGGTAGCTACAATTGTGGACTCCTTCTATTGTTCTACAATTTCCTAGTTCTTTCCCCTTTCTTAAAGATAGGCACAATTGTGGACTGCTTCAATTTTTCTGTTCAATTTCCTTTTCGCATATGGTGAGTATAAGCTTATAAATTTCGCAAGATAATCTGCTTCCTCCACTTGTATTAATTGTGGTGGAATTTGATCAATACCTGGAGACTTGTATTTTTTCAGATTTTCTATCGCAACTTCGACTTCAGAAAGTGTCGGTTCGGTTATAAATGACTCAGCAGTTTGAATTTGAATTTCGTTCGGTTCATTTCTTTTGGTCTATATACATTTAGTAGTTCCACAAAACAATTTTTCATCTGTTCAGGATTGAAAGAGTGTCCGCAAGCAAGTCTCCTTTATTATTATTATTATTATTATTATTATTATTATTATTATTATTATTATTATTATCATTATTACTAGCTGTACCCGTGCGCTCCGCTGCACTTATTAGAATTAAATATAAAGTAATTACATAATTAAAATAGAACATTGGGTCCAAGGAACATTCGTGTTTGATAGAAGAATAAATCGTTTAATATGTTACTTAATTTAAATTGTATTTAAATAATTAAAATGCTATCATTTTGGACCAGAGACCACTCATTTGGTGCAAATATAATTCGTTTAACATTTTTCTAAATTAGTCTTGAATTCATCCTTTAATAAATCACTCCAAATTAATAGAGTTGATTGTGTAAAAATGTAAGAATTCACGATCTCCTATGCACTACTGCCATAGAATGAATAAATTTGTTTTCTTCCTACTAAAAAATTTAACATTTTGCACATAGCAGTTACGGTACAACGACACTATAATCTGAGGCAGCGGTGGAAATGTATTGTATTATTTTAAAACTCTTGTATATCCTTAAATATCAGTCCTATCAAAATTTTGCCTGGAATGAAACTTATCGGAAATCATTTTTAAAGAAACTTTTGTTATGTAACATTTTTCACAAAAATCAATAATAAGCGAGATATTTCGGTTTATTTAATTCAGGCCCCCTTATAACCCCCCTTTTAAATAAAGTATTTTGAATGCCATATAGCCTAAAATCTAAGTTACAACGAACTTAATTTATGTTCCAATTTTCATCGAAATCCGTTCAGCCATTATCGCGTGAAAAGTTAACAAACATCCAGACAGACAGACAGACATACAAACGAAAATTTCAAAAAAGCGGTTTTCGGTTTCATGATGATTAATTATACATGTTAACACCAATTATTTTTGGAAAAGTGAAAATTACCAGAAAAATTTCGCTTACAGATTTATTATTAGTATAGATTAGTTTTGGTGAATGTAGATATCCAACGCCCACTGAACGAATATTTCACTTTTATCACTGCCAATGTTGCGCTATAATCGTATATGCAAGGAAGGCTATAACAAAAACCTAAGCTAACCAAACCTAACTGTCAAAGAAGCAACAAGTTATACTAAATATGTGTAAAATTGGCCTATGTTTCTATAGTGGGCGGGACATAAGTAACATTGACCTTAGTTTTATTTATTTATTTATTTCCCAAAAACTTTATACATGACCATCCGTTATTTATTATTACAGTGTCGATCTGGTTTCGTATTATTTTTCGATTGTTTCAATACCCACGGCTCGCTTGATCGCATTGGAAACTATTCACGAGTATGGGATATTCTATAATCTGTATTCGATTAAGCCTGGTTCATTTTCATACTACGTCCTAGAGGTAAGTCTTTGCCCATGATTATTGACAGATTATCCTTCGGTGTAGTTCTTCAGAGGTCAGTATAGAGTAGACACCGGCCACTGAACGAATATTGTACACTTTTACCACTGCCAATTTGGCGCTATAAAGCAATTTTCCATACTTTTATCACAAGCAAATTTCAATTTATATATATTTTTAAAAAGCAGATAAAAAAATATAATTTTTATCTGCTTTTTTTTTTTTTTTTTTTTCTATTTTAGTATTTTAAGATATAAATGCCAGTGAGGAATCTATATACTGAAATTTTCCCACGATATCTTAAATCGAAACACATTCCCAGCAGCGTCAACAGTGCTGGTATGTGCATCCACCTAATAAATGAAGGCCTAGATTTGGGATGAAGGCAAACAAGTTAAAATAATTTGAGTACATAACTATATATATGAAACAGAAAATGTGATATATACGCAATTGACTTTTAAATGTAGCGTAGTATAATATTTACTACAATTAATCTCGTAAGAAAAACAATTTTAATGTAGGCCCTAATTGCCATGATGAACTAAAAACAGTATAGCTTATCTGTGTTGAGAAACACAGGGGAAAATGTTTGGTATTGTTAGTGGCTAATAGTGAAATCATTGTTAGGTAATATCATAGTTTAATTATCTACGATTGCTGTTAACTCTTACGAAGCCAAGGCGTTTCAGTAATGTGTTTAATTACCGTAGATATGTATTAAAATGTTACTGTAATGCAAGAACAAAATTAAATCAGTAGACTGTCTCGTTTCAAATGGATCACTCTCTTCCACGTAGAATTTACAATGTTGTGCATGTGTTTGTCCCTGTGAAAATAAAAATAAAGGTTGAAATAAACAAATTTTTTGCCAATTGTTTCATTTGAGAATTACGATTACTATTCAAAATTAAATTGTGTATAGCCTAATGAACTCTTCTGTATCGTACATGATTCGTATCTAATTTAAGCAGGTATTAATAGCAAAGGGGTAATTTTGTAACACTGTTCTTTCAGTTGTAATGGATGCTATCAAGACAGAACCCCAGGTCGACCCTCTGGCAGTACAGCCATGTGATGACGCTATTAAAGAAGAGGAAAATCCTTCGCCGGATGTAAGACTATTTTTCTACCCCCTCGTCTACTGCCTCATTGCTGTACTACAATATTTGCATTATTATGCTTCAGTGCGTTACAATGTTGAGTGACAGTATTGACCTCTGGTCATTTAGCTATCATTCCCTTATAGTACAATTTTATACATACATAGGTAATGCTACTTACATTACAAGAACACTTTTAAAACTTTCCCACGTTCCCTTATCTCGTTTGTAGAAGACGACAGAATGTACACAGGATTGCAGTATTAAGTTTTGCTTAAAAAAGGGATCGTCCTTTCCCCTATGTAAACACTCCGTGGACCTCGAACAGCTCTGAGACTCATCGGAAAAAAGCTTCTTGTCGACAGCAGTTAGTCTATTTAATTTACTTTTCCTGACAATTAAACGATCATCTGCAGGTGAATGCCCTAAGCCTCTGTGTCATAGAAGAATGTTCTGCTAATGTTATAATTTTTAAACCGTTTTCGTGGAGTTGTATCCATTTGTGAAGACGACAGAATGTACACAGGATTGCAGTATTAAGTCTTCAACACAACTTTTATTATCTGTCCATTTGTAATTCTTACTATTTAGGCTAATACAATTT
This sequence comes from Periplaneta americana, assembly GCA_025594305.2. Lineage (NCBI taxonomy): Eukaryota > Metazoa > Arthropoda > Insecta > Blattodea > Blattidae > Periplaneta > Periplaneta americana. The sequence goes on from JAJSOF020000042.1 coordinate 9,913,806, forward strand.
CATCACTAAAACATAGCCATTCCTTTTTCATAAAACTGCACTTACTGCAGTCTGTCTTAACTTATGTTAAGAATGTTTATCCTTTATATCTTCTGATTACATTGATTATGATTATTAGAGGAGAAATGATTATTATAACAGGTATATTCTGTAGAACCAAAAATTAATCGTTACTTAGTTTATATCTTCTGTTTTGCCACAAAACTCTGGAGTTTCCGCACTCCTAAGCTAATCCATGCAAAACCGATTTTAGAATTTCTATCACAAATCTTTATATAATGGTTCTTGACTCCATACGGTTTCACCTTTTCTGTAATTTTTTAGAGAAGTTTTGTTATTAATGTAACTAAACATTTGTTGGTTTTCCATTTCGTCGCACCTTTGTATATTATTAATTGCTATTTGAACACATAAACCTACACTGCTGCAATATTTGGTGCAATAGTTTTCATTTTTCCGTGCTCAGTATGAGAGATCCATTTACAGAGTAAATCCCCCAAGCTACACACAGATACAAAGAAACCAAACTGAACCTGACAATTTTATGGGATCTAGATTTTTCCATACATCCCCATGTACAGGTCGGCTATGCTGAGCTCCATAAACCTTAGAATAGTTACCACATTGTGATACAAATGAAGCCAAAATGTGAACATGTTCCTTTTCAAGCCATATAATATATTTTATGCTCGACCATGCCGAAATGTAGTAATTATACACCTGGTAGTAACCCTTTAATGCACCTCATTAAAGTACACCTATTCATTATAATTCAGTTGTTCAGCCAATGAGAAATCACCTTTGTACCATTATAAAACCGCAAGTATCGATTATTCTCGGATATGCAATCGACAGAGAATTTGCGAAAAGTCACGGAGGCTGGAAATCCAATACTGTCGCAGAAGGTTATGTTCTGTTACTATAATAATTAGCGTTAATTGTAAATAATATTAAAATAAATTCAATTTGTCATCTCGTTTTTCAATTCTAAATCAATTTCCAGGTTATATCAAGACTAATATTCATTTTATTCTCTAGATTATATCAAGGTCAATGACATTCGTGCCTCGGAAAAAATCAATACTTTCGCGTCTGCGCACTTCTCACAATTCACGTCAGTTACGCTCCTCACTTACATAACCATAACATGAATACTTATGAATAATTTCAAGTTAGAAATATGGTCGAGCATAAAAAGTCGTATGAAACTTGCCTATAATGGTAATTAAGACGCTCGTATGAAAATGATGAAACTCGCTTGCGCTCGTTTCATAAACAAACATACTCGCGTCTTAATTACTACCATTATAGATTCGTTACATAATGTACTATTTTAGATACAATGTTATTTGGAGCTGATATGTTTGTAGTCTACTTAAAATGTTGCATGTTATGATCATCTCCATATCAGTTCGTGTGCTGTGAAGAGTGAATTAAGAATAATCAGTGGCAGTTTCAGTGGTTGGGCGTGGTGGGGATGTGGCCTCCCAAGATCTGAGATTTTTTGTTTAAAAATAACGGAAACCAGATAAAAAAGGATTAATCGCTTTGACTGGTCCTTCATGTGTAAAGAAAAGCACTGACTGTTAATAGTTTCAGTATGCCACTTGAATAATGACATTGATATTGGAGCTGAATTCCGTTATTTTTACATAATGTTGGTTAATATTGTTCAAATGTCACTCACTGAAAATTATTTTCAAAAGTTAACATTGGGCAACTTCTCATGGTATTGCTTTATTAGTTACTTTCCTTGTCTCCTACAGCTGTGGAACTCTTTCACTTGTCTTCCAGTTTCTAGTGCTCTCTCTCTCTCTCTCTCTCTCTCTCTTTTGTCTCTCGTATTTGACGAAACACAACAATGACATCTGCAATGAAAATTATTAAACATTATTAAGGGTACTGGGTAGCGCTCTTTTCAGTATTTTCGCATATAGATATGTATATCTGTATATAAAATATTTTTTTCCCCTATTTCTATCAAACACAGACTAATGTCCTTTGCACCATATGATAAACAAATGTTGATGAATTGTGAGATGACTACAGAAATGAATTATCTTTTGTTATTTTAGTATAAGCATTGCAGAAAGAAAAGTCTATTGAAAGAGAAAATGCGATTGTCAACAGTTAGGAACACCTATTACAAAAATTCTCTCACACCTTTCAAATTCCCCCAAATGTAAAAAACATATTATTTGAGAAAATGAGTGTAATAAAAAATAGTACTTTTTCAGTTACACAAGCACAATATGACAAATCCCCATACGTTTATTTTGTGCTATAAAAATATGACATGTCTCTCCATATTTTCACTGCATGAGTTAAATATTTAAAAATAGTCCATTAATTTTGAAGAGCTATATACAGTAGTTTACATTGCATACAAAATTTCAGCTCTTTATCTTAAGTAATTTCTGAGTAAATGGTTCCTGAATTTAGAACGATAAAAATATATATATTTTTTCAGTATCCTTTTTTTCTATCATTCCTGCATTAAAACAATGAGAGATAATTTGTTTCTTTGGGCACCTCACAACTGACCAACAATTGTTTATCACACGGTGCAAAGGACATTAGAAACAGAGGAAAAAAGTAATTTATAGGGGTGATTCATTATTACTTGTAAATACTTTGTGTGTGTAATGTAGAGGTGAAACTAAGACTAAAACGTTCGATACAACTTTTTCTTAAAACCTTTAATTAGGCCTACAGAGTTAACGCCATTTTGCGTGGAACTTGCGCTCCCAAACAAAGAAAGGATAGCACACCAAATGTAAACTAATTATCACTTTCGACAGTGCATTTGGACTTCAGTACAAAACAACCAAAGTCACTAAACCCATATCCTCGGCAGTCCACTTATGCATGTTTTGTGAGCTAAAACCAAACACAGTAAAGAATGTAAAGCAATTTCTTCTACACTTTACACATTTGCACAATTCTTAATGTGATGCATGTTCAAAGTGCTATCCCACAACTTGAAGACATACCTGTGCTCGCCGCCTTAGTGATCTCTGAACATTACACAGCCCGTTCAACTCATCACGAACAATTCCACATGCATGTTCAATTCGCTGTTGTAGTACTTCTACGTTAGGTACAGCAGAGGCATACACACTAACGACTTTAGGCAGCCCCAAAGGTAGAAGTCCAGAGGGTTCATGTCCGGTGATCTGGCTGGCCGAGGAGTTGGCCCTGCGCGGCCAATCCATTGTTCTGGATACGCAGCATTGAGATACGTTGCGGCAGTAATGTGCAGGAGCACCATCGTGCATAAACCATAAGTTCACTTGCGTTGCAAGAGGGATATCATGTAGCAGACCATGCAATTCGCGTTCTAAGAATGCGCGGTATATTTCCCATTCAACCGCAGAGGTAGAACTCGAGGTCCGAGTAACTGATTCCCACAATAGCACACCAAATGTGTGGGCGAAGAGTAATGCCTATGCAGTTACTATCATGTAGGTGCCATTTACTGGAACTTTGGAATTAAAGGTTTTGAGAAAAAGTTGTATATAACGTTTCAGTCTTAGTTTCACATCCACAATACACACACAAAGTATTTACACTATTTACACATAATAATTAATCACTCTGTATATTCATATTTATACGCGAAAATACTGTTACAGCTCTACTCAGTACCCTTAAGATCATATAAACCTACTGATTTTACCTTATCAAAAAATTGAAATTCTTGCATAGCATGTACCCTTTACTGATTTATTTAAAGTGTTAAACGCATCAATGAACCTGATTTGCATAGTATTGGGAGTTATATTTTACGGGAGTTATGTTAATTTCTTAGCTGTGAAATTAAGACTGAATAATACAAGAATTCAGTTTGCAGTATATAGTGATGACCATAAATGTAATTTTTAAATATATTTCCATGTAGAGAAATAATTAAAACAGTATGTGATGATGAGAGAAGTACGCTGGCGATTGTGGGTCGGAACAATGTTTCTACAAGTAAAAGAGCAAGGAGAGATGACAGTGAACTTCCCTTTTGCAGTGTTAAGTATGATTCTTTTAATACCCTGCAAGCTGATATTTAAGTTGAAATTGTATAAATCGGCCCACAGAATCAAAAATATATTCCATGTCTTCTAGTCTTCTAGAATAAGAAATGGGTAATGCATACGACTCTTAGATACTGTAAATTTATTTCAACTCAACAACAACGTAATTTATTGTCACAACAATAACTCTTCACTCTCTACAATTTAACTTCACTCCTGTCAACAATGGGATTTGCTCTCCGCACAGCAACACAGCATTCGTTATTGCACTCCACAAACGACAATGACAATTTACTTGAACTGTTACGAACAACAATGAACTGTTAATATTAACTAATATTGACAAAGCACTATTTACAACACAGAACTGTCAGTTCTCAGTTCACAGCTCGTTTGTCTTGGCTAGTTCTTCTAGCTCAGTCACTCACGTTCATAGAATCTCGAACCCCAGACCTTCAGAGACGATCCGCTGAACTTCGAACTCAGGTCCCCCAACTGCGGTCCACTGCACTCGAACTCCGGGCTTCAGGCTCCACAGTTACGGACACAGCTCAAGTCGCGCTCTGGTCTCGAAGCTGGCTTCACTGCTACACAAGACTGGCTTGCTGTCCACTGACTTACTCTCTGACTGAATGGTATGACTGACTGAAAACTGCCCAAGTTCGCTCGCGTTTCTTCTTTTATAGCAAAATCATAGTTACGAGAAATTTCTACGGGTGTCCTCTCGAATTATCTGGATATCTCCACTTCAGACGGACTTCTCTGGAAGATTCGGGAGGGTCCGTTCCCCCCTTCACTCCGCAAGTAGCAACTGCGCGCGCACCCTCCCCTCGCCGCGTTGACGTAATACACCCCTCTGCCCTTCAGCATGCAGATGCTCCCCGTACCAGCGTTTCGTCTGTCGTGCGCCATGTCGGACGCGTGTTCGAACCCCGTTGCAGCTGTCACAATACGAAAAAAAAATGTCAATACGATTTAGGAAGTGCAATGCCCATTCTCAAAAGGCTTAAGATAGATACTTCACGCCCTGTTTTTTCTGTGTTATCCTTCCTCACACTTAATTATAAACCTAAAAATTCTCGGTAACCTTGATAAGATGAATAAGAGAGATGACGAAGGTATTATTATTTTAAACAATCAATCTTGTATTGTATAGATTGCGTTTATTGAATGTAAAAATACACTTAAACATCCCTCAGGAACATAATGATTTGGTGTTGAAGTAGAAAAAGAATATACATATCCAGTAAGGTCGATTTGCTTCTTCTGTTGACTTGCAGACATGGCAGAATGAAGTTTTACAACACCAAAACTAGTGAAATTATTCTTCAGACCTAGTATGACTGGAAAGTGTCTTAGTAATTGAGCAGTTACCTCGGCTGAGAAAGAGAGGAATTGCCATGGCTTTGTGAGAACACACGTCAGCGTCATTGAGTTCACTTCTCAAAAAGCACTGTGTGTCAATTAGTCTTGAAGCATGCTAGTAATATATGACTATTACTAAATAATTACTTTTGATGCTTCATCAATGTATTCATATTGTATAAAATTTACACGTTTTTTTTTAAAGGTTAAAAGGATGATAAGTTGTTCCAATGATTTGGATGTACTTATAAATGATTGCATAATATGTTGCTTTAAATTTGTGGTTGAACTTGCAAGTTTGTGCCCTATCAAAATATTTCCTCTAGAACTGCCACTACTCTTCAGCTCAGATATCTTGTCAAAGCTGTTCTTGTTAACAAAACAGAAACACTAAGTTACTTGGAATGAGAAAACACTTCCAAGAAGAACGGACTCACTTGACACTCTTGGTCCCAGAATTTTGTGTTATTTCTTGTTTATTTATATTTATATTCAGACTCTTCCACACCTGTGGAATAACAGTCGCGAAACCAGGTGGCCCGGGTTTAAATCCCGGTCGGAGCAAGTTAGCCTACCTGGTTGAGGTTTTTTCCAGGGTTTTCCCTCAACCCAATATGAGCAAATGCTAGGTAACTTTCGGTGCTGGACCCCGGACTCATTTCACTGGCATTATCACCTTCATTTCATTCAGACAGGAACTCAAAATGGATCCTATAGTTAATTTTGTTCAACAATATCGACTTCAGTGGAAAAAACATGTCGAAAGGATGGATCGCACTAGATGGCCTAAACAGAATCTTACTTATGTACCAAGAGGAAAGAGGAAATTGGGAAGACCACGAAAGCGCTGGCATGAGACCATAACAGATCCTGTAGGGTCTAATACGTGAGGGATATGATGATGATTTCATTCAGACGCTAAATAATCTAGATGTTGATACAGCGTCGTAAAATAACCCAATAAAATAAAATAAATATTCAGACTCACAACAGATCTGTCCAGATTTTGCGTACCTGGCGCGCACCAAGAAGAGACAGTAGTGCACCATTCTGTCACAAAGCGATGGCTCATACCGTCTCTCTCTTGTAGCAGGGATGAGAGAGAATCTTCGAACATTTATGGGTATTCTTTTGCGATGCAATCTAGATGTTGATACAAATGGAAATGGAGAGGAGGATATCAAGTCTTGAATATAAGTACAGAGAATAACTAAGTGTTGCTAAAGCTGTTTATTTGAAACAAGATAATACATCACAGGTGACTTACAATTTTTTCTATCTAGAGCAAGCGTTTGTGACATAGATTGTCGTCACTGAGTCATCCTCGAAACCTGAACTCTGTAATATTTAAGGTCGAAAAGAATCTTTCACAGTTGTATGTCGATCCGAAAATAGAAATCACCTTAGCTGCATGCTTATGCAATTTAGAATAGGCTTGTTGAAGAAACTGGAGTAAAATGCTTACAAATTGTAAGTTGATTCGAACATATCCTTAAGCCTACTGTTACATGTAGTTCAGATACCTCCATTTGCAAAGAGTGTGGAATATTTTTTACTGATACAGAAAATGGTTTGAGAAACCAAAAGTTGGCATCAGCTGTGACAAATCTTGGAATCAGTTCGAAAATTCTTCTATTAAAAACCGAATAACTCTTACATATTCTTTTATATTTGCTCCTTCCCGAATTGATTCAAGATCTGGGAAGTGCTTTGTTCCTTCCCTTTCTACATAATTGGCTTTCCCATAGAGACAGTTTTCTTTTGAACGCTTCAATCTTATCACTCGTCTTTGCAATTAAACGGTTTTCACTTTGCAGTGAAAGATACAAATTGTTTCGATGACCTGTGGTATCTGACAAAAATGCCTAGTCTGCGATCCATTTGGAATCAGAAAGTTTACTTTCCGGCTTCCCTTTCATACTGAGAAATTCACTTATATGTTCTCTCAGAAGGAAAAATCTTTTCAAGATAGCACCGCAACTCAGCCATTGTCCCTGGCAATGGTATGGAATTTCTCCGTATGCAGCATCTACAGACTCGAGAAATTTCTTGAACTGTCTGTGATTAAGTCCATGAGATCAAACAAAAGATTTACTATGCACACCACCACTTCCATAACATTTGCAATTTTTGTCATTTTGGTGCAAAGTGCCTCCTGATGAACGAGACAGTGCACAGACTGTGTAAATTTTACATTGAAACTATTTAACTTATCCCTAACAAAACTAACAACACCACTTCGTGCTCCTCGCATTGCCCCTGCCCATCAGTAGTTACAGAGAACAAACAATCCCATTGTAGACCCATCATAGCCTCCTCCACAGCCTGAAAGATATCCGCTCCGGTTGTTGTGTCTTTGAGAGGAACAGGTTCCAATAACTCCCCTGTAACTCGAAGCTGACTGTGAACAACTTGTACAAAGATGACCAATTGTGCCATGTCCGAAATGTCAGTTGATTCGTCCAATGCAAGCGAAAATGCAATGAAATTTGCACATTTTTGCATTACTTCTCTCATCACATCCTCGGAGATACGAACAATCTGCCGTGCTACTCTTTGGTGGGACAGTTTAATTTTCTTGAAATGTTCCACTTCTGATGGACAGATGAATTCGACCTCGTCGATCAAGCACGCCTTTACGAATTCACCCCTCGTAAACGTTTTTGCTGCTCTTGCTATTCGCAACGAAATCTTGTAGCTTGCTCGGAGAGATGGACTCGATGTTTCAGGTTCTGTTTATGAACATAGAATGCACACATTAGAGAGAAACATAACTCGTCAAAAAGTGTTAACACTTACTTCCAAATTTATGGTTAATTGTAGTGCTTCAGTTCCTGCACCTTAGTGAGGAATTCTGCTCCTTCGAAAGCATGGTACTCGTCTTTGTGCTTCCAGTTATAATGATGGTTAAGGGAGTGTTTTTTTTTCCCCCAAGGTGGGACACCAAGCATTTCGCATGTTCGTTGTGCGATGTAAATAAGTAGGAATGTTCCCATTCTTTCTTTAATGACATCGCCTCTCCACTTCTATGCTTTCTTATTCCACAAGACATTGTGCATAAATCCAGCAGACTAGCATACAACACACCACGGACAGCAAGCTTTCCCTACTTATGGTCTCTTACAGATTGCACACTGGAACATAATAGACTACAATAACTGACACTACAGCTATTACATCCTAAGAAACCACTTCTGGGAGTTTAATGGAACACATGGAAGGTACAGGGCCAGAGCATAGTATTGTTGCTGTCAGCATTTCCCTTCCCTTCCCCTGCAGAAACACAATATGCAATCATTTGTCTTAAACGTAGAACAAAGTGTCCTTATTACGATGAAAACTGAGCTAATGTTCTATGGTTCATTGCCGAGTTCACATTCTCTGTCGCATTGGAAAGGCAAGTGACGAATTCAATTTCTATTCGCTGCTCCAAGTGGGCTTTGGTTAGAAGGGAGTTAAAAATTTAACGTTACGCAGCTGTCGAATGCTTGTTGTTTCTTTTTGAGAGCATTAACTTCCTGCTGTGAGGTTTCATCAGATTCCTTTCAAGTTTATTTATAGAATGTCTAGTGCTGATGACAGTGACATACAAAGCGCACACTTTGAACTGTACCATCAAGATGAACAAGCATTGCTGATTGAATCGCATGTAATTTGCTTCATTCCCTGCGTTGCTCTTTTCAAAAGGAACAGCAGGCAAGTTTCAGCAAGCAAGCTCTAAGCTAATGGCTGCAACAAATCAAATCTTCCAACAAAATGAATTAATTAGAATTTGCTTTTTATATCTGTCTGTCCAACAGGAAGTAACAGCAGTGGACAGCAAGGACTCCAGCTCTTGCTGCAAGTGGGAAGTCAAAATTGAGGAAAGTTCAGTTCCAATTACGTTTTCTATGATAAAGTCTGAACCAGAGGTAAGTAATATTTATTAATTGTTTTGTTCTTAATTCTCAAGTTCTGTTTTGTTTCTAACATCCCTACTGAACTTAAGCGTGCTTTGAATGATAAGGCTGAGCCTCCAAGATTATTAACAGAGTATTTGTGTCTCATTATGATATGATGTAGCAACATATTGAGTTCTGGTTGGATGAGAATTTTCATCACGTAGTTCAAATGCAGTGGTTCTTGATGTATCGTTATTGACATCTACTATATGAGTTTTAGTTTACCTACTGTACCTAAAAACAGATTTATATTTATTGAACATCAACTTCTTGATCTATATACTCTTAGTACAGTGGTTAAAAACAGATCTAAGCAATTAAAATTTTCTAGTTCTACAGTACTCATTATTGCTTCGTTGAGGAGAGCTTCTTTCTTCTACCTTTTTTCGAAATATTTTGTTCTCCTTGGGAGGGGGACGAAATGGCGGCTATGGGCTATTGTCAATCAGTTCATAACCCATTTCATGAATGTTGTGTGACATACTCATCAGTAATTTGCGAGCAGCTGCATTGTCTTGTAAGAAATGCACACTTTGTGAAATTTTCCTGCTATCAGTCCACAATGTATTTTTCCTGAAAGTTAATTAATAAAATAGAAGAGTATCCTCGCATAACAATTTGTTTCGTGTTCTATGTAGTCTTCTCATTTCCTGCCATACTTACTTACTTAAGGCTTTTAAGGAACCCAGAGGTTCATTGCTGCCCTCACATAAGCCCGCATCAGTCCCTATTCTGTGCAAGATTAATCCAGTCTCTATCATTATATCGCTCCTTCCTCAAACCCATTTTAATATTATCCTCCCATCTACGTCTCGGCCCCAAAGCTCTTTTTCCCACCGGCCTCCCAACTAACACTCTGTATGCATATCTGGGTTTTCTCTATGTGCTAAATGCCCTGCCGATCTCAAACGTCTGAATTTAAGGTTCCTAACTATGTCAGGTGAAGGATACAATGCGTGCAGTTCTGCGTTGTGTAACTTTCTCCATTCTCCTCTGGTAGATGGTTTCTCCAAGTTGATGTCTGGGGGATGCAATGGTAGTGCTCATGCATTCCTTTTCGTAAATTTATCGTTTTCTCACCATTCAGCCCTTTGCGTTCTCTCTTCTTTTTCATCTCTGTTTATCTCTCTGCCGGCCACCATTGCATCATCACAGCCATTTTCACCTTTCCCATCCCCGCTATTAGTTTTGCCACATCCACCACCATGACGGAATTTGTAAAGAATGCCTCGTGTGGTTTTATTCGTCTTTCCCTTCAAGTTATTTATATTCATTTTTAGATTAAGTTTCGTAAGCTTATAACTCCCGTCTCACCAGCGAGGATCTTTCCTATTTCCGTGGTCCTGTCCCACAGTTTCGAGCGCGACTTCCGAATTGTGTGGCCTGGCAGGGAGCCCAGCAACGAAGCAACAGTGGACCCTTCATACTGCCCCTATATGCAAGTTTAGGTGCCGAGCCCGGACCAGAGGTCAAGTACACCCACGTAGAGCCCCAATGGGGGCCTGGGGCGATTTAGATGCTCTGGTGACCAACTCTGCTCACTGGGACGGATATATCGCTCTGACGTGTTACCACTGACAAATGGGTTTTGCAGTGTAATTAACCACAAGTCCCCTGAAGCTGTGCGGTCTCGGATTGCTCCGGCTTTAGTGAGCGAGGTCGGAGTTAGCCGAGTAGTCTTGTGGTTGTTCAGTGTAGAGTGGAGAGCCACGGATGGTTACTCCCGTGGTAGAGGCATAAAATTGCGGCACGCCTCTGGTGTAGGACTTGCTATTAGGTGTTAATGTCCAGTTTGAAGGGTAACTTGCGTGAGGTGGGTTACTTGGGATCGGACTGTGGGAGGGTCCCCATGGCGAACGGACCGCGAAGAATTTTTAAGTGTCTTTTTCTTACGCCCCCACTGGTGGCAGGCTGACGCCGACGGTTCCGTAGGGGGGGCTAAACCAATATGTCCTCGCGCTCCCCTTCTCCTCCTCTGAAACAAAGAAAGCAAGAACAAGGACAAAATACGGAAACTGGTGATCAATCGAATATTGCTATGGATATGGACAATGGAAATATAAAAGTAAAAATGCTGCCTCAAGAAATTTATTAGTGTCATATTAGATGGGACGGAAAAAAATGAAGAACATTAGCCCATTCTATGTGAGATGCGCACTAGACGGTCTTGTGGGGAAGGTCAAGAACGTAACTAGACTTCCAACGGCAGCCTACTGGTTGAGACATTATCTCCCAAACAAAGTGAGACCCTGCTGAAGGCAAAGTTGCTGGGATCCTATCTTATTAAGGTAGAACGACACACCTCGCTAAATATCACATGGGGAGTGGTACACACAGATACTTTGGACGGCTTGTCGGACGACGAGCAAGAGCTCGTGGAACAGTCCGTGTCCAAGGGTTATCGTTTGTTACGTAAGCAGGACAGACGGACTTATTCCTCAGCACTGTGTTCTTGACCTTTGAAACATCTGCCCTACTGGAGTGTATATTTGTAGGTTATGAGCTTGTCTCTGTGCGAGTGTATGTGCTGAGCCCAATGCAGTGCTTTAGGTGACATTTCGGACATACAGAAACGTTGCACGAACAACATCATATGTACAAAGTGCGGCGGTGGTGACCATGGAACTCCCCATGTCCCAACGCTGTACACTGTGTGAATTGTGATGGGGACCATAGCTCTAACTTTAAAAACTGCCCGAAATATATTACAGAGAAGGCAATTCGAGAAATCTGGGTAAGAGAGAATATTACCTTATTCGAGACCCGTAAACGTATTCTCGAAGACGAAAAGAAACTTAGAGAAAAGTCATATGCTTCAGTATTACAGAAGGCAATGGAGGGTATAAATATGGCAACACAAATGCCACCTCTTGAAGATCTACCTGGGAAGCGACCTGAAACCACAACCAAGAAATTTGTTGACGCTGCCACTCAGACTGACGACTCTGATGACAGCTGTGGTATTGAAATCAGGCGTTATAAACCATTGTTCGTGTTCAGAAAGACGCATAGACTGGCCCATGTCAGACCCGGAGCAATTGCACACCAAATTTCAACATCTGAAACTCACCCTCCAGCAGAATTGATATCTAGCCAAGGACATTGCGGCCACTCTGAAAAAAGCAAGACACAAGAAGAAGAAGAAGAAGAAGAAGAAGAAGAAGAAGAAGAAGAAGAAGAAGAAGAAGCACCAGCAGCCCTCCACTGATTCACAAGAAATGGACAAACCAGTCATAACCGTCTACCATTCACGAGGAAGTTGTCGGGAAAGATAAGTAGACTGCTCTACAAGCATGGAATAAAAATAATCTATAAACCTCCGCCTAAAATTAGAAACAGGGTCAGATCAGTAAAAGATGATCTAGGCCTCAGAGTACCAGGTTTATTTGTGAATGTGTGGCAGCTTACATTGGCCAGACTGGACGTACAATAACTACGCTTTACTTAACACCAATGAAGCATCAGGTTAATGCAGCCAGAAAAATGTGGATTGGCCGAACATTGTATTCAAAAAGGCTAGAGGGCTAATTTCAATACTACCAAGGTCCTGGCGAATTGTTCGGGCTCTAGGAAAGTTAAGGAAACCTTGGCCATAGCAGCAGAAAGCAGTAACCTGAATCGGAACTCTGGTTTCCAACTCAGCACTGCATGAACACCTGCTATAAAATTTCTCAACACCCAGATGGCGGTCTATCATCAAACACATGCCTACCAACAGATCTGCGGTCACTCAGATGCACCGCACAACACAAAGAAACACGTCGGCCATGTTCATGCCCGCGGTCCAGATTGCATGGAACACGGAAAGCCACCAGCTCCTCAGCTTGACTACTCCCCCCACACTATAAATAAGGAGCAATATATCCCTCTAATTACCAGTTAACCCTGAAGACGAGGAAGATGAACATCTTCGAAACTTCGCTGGATCACCAACTTATTACCTGGTGAAAGCCCAAGAACATTTTGAATAGTTGACTAATTATATTACTGTAAGATGTTTATTGTTGTATGGAAGACTTTTTTGATACATTATGGAAAAAAATACAGAGAGCAAAAGAAAAATGAATTGCAGTATAGTCTAAAAGAATTTTTTTTTTTTTTTGCCAGTTTAGTGACAGTAGTATTCAGGAATAATGAATATTGACATGCATTTAACAACATTGAAAATTACACAATATTTTTTTTTTTTTTTTTTAATTCCGTTGTGCTTTTGAATGTGATATTCTGGTGTAATAGAGCTACTGTGACTGAGCTTGCATCACACTGCAGAGCTACCAATTTAAAAGATGGATTATGCTTTCTCTCCTCATAGTATTTAAGTTGCTTGACACTTTCGTCTAGTTTGAAGTAGAAATGTCTTTTAGCACTGTTCTTAAAATTTAAAATTAAACAAATTTGATTTACATTTTGTATTTGTGAAAAATGATAGATCCTCAATCTAACATAGCAAACTCAGTATCTTGGCAAATGCAGGATCTGGTGATAATTATGAAGCATCAGAATCTGAGCTGTTAGAACCTTCGGGTAAATTTTACGTATTAATCAATGATTTATAATTTTAGTCAATAATATTGTACGAGTAAATACATTACCACGTTCTTCTCAGAACTGAAATCCAGTAGTTATTTCATTAAATAAACTTGTTTTGAGTAGTAATAAAATTAAATCTCCTGTTCAACATTTCTTGAACAATTTCTATTTTATATACTGTTATTGATTGCTGTTGTTTTCCTTGTTTACTGCTCCTTACCTTCCTCTTCATGTACCTGGTAGAAGCACAAACTGACAAGATTGTCATTATAATAAAATATACAATGTTAGAAAGTGATTATTATTATTATGTTGTAATTATAATTGTTGTCATTACTATTGTATTTGTTTACATTACTATTATACTTTTGTATTAACATGTAATTGTTATCTGACGATGCCATGAATCCTTGTATTCTGACAGCTAATAAATACATACATACCAGGGGGATCCAGGAAATAACGACCGTTTTGTTGTAATAATTAAAAAAAAATATATTTATTTGAAAAAAAAAAACAAAGTCTGTTACATAACTGAAGCTTCCTTTACTTCTCTACATAATCACCACCTACATTTAAACATTTGTCGTATCTGTTCACTAGCTTTAGAATTCCTATTGTGCTATACTCCTCTGCCGCCAGTTCATTAAGCCAGGTGTTCACTGTCTTCTTCAACTCTTCATCACTTCCAAAACGCGTACCACCCAGAAAGTCTTTCAGCTTAGTGAAAAGGTGAAAATCGCTAGGAGCAAGGTCTGGACTATAGGGCGGATGATCAAAGATTTCCCAACCGAATTGATCCAGCAATTCTCGAGTTGAAGCAGCAGTGTGCGGGCGGACACAGATTTTGTGGTAGCCAAGATGTTGCGACACAATTTCACCAAGCAAAGAACGAGAAATGTCAGGAAAGGCAATATGCAATTCGTGGAGTGATGTGCGCCTGTCTTGCAAGATTCTATCGTTCACTTTAGTCTTCAGGTCTTCTGTGATGAGTGATGGGCATCCGGGTCGAGTTTCATCGTGGATATTTTTTCGCCCATTATTGCACATTTCGCACCATTTTCTCACATTTCTTTCATTCATTACAGTATCACCATACACTTCTTTCAATTGCCGGTAAATTTCTGCAGGTTTTAAATGTCGGGCATTCAAAAATCGAATCACACTCCTCACCTCACAGTTGGCGGGATTATCAATCACGTCGTTCATTTTGAAGTAACACAAAATGCACAATGGCGACTTGTTGCATCCAGTACTCACAACATTATGAGAACACATGTTAAGGAAGCCAGTTGACCTTCAAACAAGGAAGGGGAGTCAGCTGCGCGGCGGGTATGCGCGAACGGTCGTTATTTCCTGGATCCCCCTCGAACATACTTTAATTTCAATATCAAATGCAGTCTGCTCAGAAGTAGGATGATGTCAGTATATGAACTTATGTTTCAAATGAGTAAAAGAAAATGAAATTGTTATTCATAATATCCTTTGCACATACTTAGTTTGACATTACGTAAATTGCGATAGTTGATATTAAGTTTCGTTACGTAAAAAAACAATTAACATTAATTTCAGAGCTCTAGAATCTGCCAGCATTAGCTACTCTTCTCAGTTATATATTTTTTTAACTTTCAGGAAGAGACATTTGACATGGTTAGAGTGGAAAAGGTGATTAAGGTGGAAGTAACGACAGAGGAATCTGAAGCCTTATCAGAGAGGTGAGTGTAATGTGCACGTATTGATCTGTGCTTTTCTTTATCTACTACATTAAGTTGTGACGTAGAACATAAATTATTATATGTTGCCATAAGTCATAAAGAGGAAAGTGTACAATCTTCTGCATTTCCCAAGCACCGCTGAACAGATGGCTATGGTAGTGATGAAAGAGAGACTTACAGCAAAATAAAACTGAGTTAAATCCTGGGATGCAAATTTGAATTATAAATCTGTTAGGAAAAGAAGTTGTGTATCTTCTAGCTTTGTTCTTACTCTCGTAAATGGCAGAAGCAATTTTATCAGTGAATGAAACAGCTTTTTTGCTAATAGCCATTGTGGTGTAAGTCTGATTAGCAACACTTTTCCTGTTATGGTATCTATTTTGAAGTGTGATTTGCTACAGTTTAGTTGTACTATAGTTTTATTAATATTAAACAAATTTTATTTACATTTTGTTTTGTGAAAAATGATGGATCCTCAATCTAACATAGTAAACTCAGTATCTTGGCAAATGCAGGATCTGGTGATAATTATGAACTATGAGAATCTGAGCTGTTAGAACCTTCAGGTAAGTTTTACGTATTAATCAATGATAAATAATTTTAGTCAATAATATTATACGAGTAAATACATTACCACGTTCCTCTCAGAACTGAAATCCATTAGTTATTATATTAAATAAACTTGGTTGAGTAGTAATAAAATTAATTTTTGTAGGCCTAACCTCAAAAATTAAGTACTGGTGATATAACATTCAGGTAGGTTTGTTTCGTTATAGAACAACAAATTGGAAAACATAAAATTAAGAAAAGAAACAGAAAGAGGAAAAAATATGACAGCAAGAAGCAAGCGAGGAAGAAGAAGAAGAAAGGAAATTTTGGCACGGAAAATAAAACTGCAGAAGGGAAAGTAGTTTCTGAAAATACTTTCGGGGTAATTCAAATTGTAACTCCAGGTTAAAATGTATGGAGAAGGTGTCAATAAAGCAACACAGGCATGCTGTTGAAACATTTTAGATACTAGTTTCTTTCTCTTGTCATAATGTGTTTATGTTGGTTGATTAAACAAATGAGTTACGCTTCATAGGGATGGATCAAGAGTAGCAAAGTTGATAAGCAAACAGTTTTATATTTAAGTTGATGGGAGTAGTGCTAGATTATGCAAAAGGTATTTCTTATGAAATTGCATCAAAGTAATTATATATTTTTACATTAAATTTATGATAGGTGGTCCCTCTTTCCTCCCAAATGATTCGGATTTTGGATCTACGGAATCACTTATATCAAGGCTATCTCTAGTAAAGGCTGCGGCATGCGAAAATTGGCAACGTCGGAGCGACGTGCTACAGTCGGTCACTCGCGCCATTTATTGCAAGGAAGTTATCTGTGATGCTTGTCATTAGAATGTTAAATTAGCGGTTATAAGTAGGAGATTATATTTGTGTCGTATGTGAAAATGCCTAGTTCTTGTGTGGTACCCGGGTGTAAAAGCAATTATGCCTCGTCAATTAAAACGGAGGGCTATGTTCGATCATTTAAATTTCCTAAACAAATTGCACTTAGAGAAGAATGGATTCGTGCTATTCCACGTGCCAGTTGGAAACCAAATGACAGATCCATTGTGTGCATAAAACATTTTCGTGATTCCGACTTAATTACCGTTGAAAAATATGTTGATAAGGATGGAAAACAATGTGAACGTGTACTTGGAACTCCCATTTTAAGTGAAAGTGCAGTTCCAAAACTGTTTCCTGGCTTGCCTTCTTACCTCAGCATTAACGAGAGTGTGAAAAGAAAATCTCCGGAGGAAAGAAGAAAGGAAGTGGAGAAGCGACTGAAGACTGCAGAAGAAGACGAGAAAAGACGAGTTGAAGAGGAAAATAAAGTTACTTCCTATGAAAACTTTTTATTAAATGTGCGTTCGAAGGTTCTGTCTTATTCGCAAGACTGGCGTGTACATACAACTGACAGTGTTTGTATGTTATATAAATTAGATTTTACAACTATTCCCAAGGTTGGTAGTAGTATTAGAATAAATAAGGATCTTACTACTGAGGTTCATGTCAACGGTGGAATAATGCCTAATGCAAGTGTACTTACTGACAACAAACTTATTTTTAGGAACTCAGTTCTGAGTGAATGGAGCCAGTTACAGGAGGCGTTTAAATACAGTGACAATTTTCATGATGTCATTAATAATGATAAGAGTTTTTTAATTAACTTGATAGATAAGTTATTTGAAAAGTTGAAGTTTGTGTTAGAAAACGGTGTGGATGAGAGTTCTGATAAGGCATTTAAAAACTCAGTCTACTCCATGATCAGTTTTTAATAACATTTTTAAAAAGCCAAAGTACAATGTCACAACAATACTGAATGCATTTTTAATTTATATGCAATCTGTAAAATGCTACCAAGTTATTAGGTTAAATAATATCTTGACACTGCCTCATCCAAGAGTTTTACAAAAATTAAGTGCAGCCTTCTCTATATCTCCTAACACGGAAGTAGAAACCAATAATTTCCTGAAAAATATGGTTGAGGGATTGTCTGAAACCGAAAGAATCGTAAATTTGCAGGTAGATGAGATTCATGTGAAACAAAGTTTAGACTTCAAGAATGGAAGTATATTTGGAGTTGCAACGAATGATACGGAAAAAATTGCTAAGACAGTGGTTTGTTTCTTAGTTAGTTCTGCATTCGGTAGCTTTAAGGAAGTTGTGAGACTAATTCCAGTAAAACAATTAAAGGGATCTGAATTAGCAGCATTTACAAAAAGTGTAATACAACAGATTCAGTTATGTGGTTTGAACGCTCTGTCTGTTATTAGCGATAATAATAGAGTTAACAGAGTCATGTTTAATGAGTTAACAAAAAGCTCAGATTCTAAGTATTATTTCCAAGTTGAAGGCAACCCCTTTAAAACATTTGTACTTTACGACAGTGTACATGTTTTTAAGAACATAAGAAACAATTGGATTAACCTAAAAAACCCTTCTAAGATATTTTACGTCCCTTTTGGGGCCGATCTGGAATCCTGTAGTAACGAAGTTATTGATGTTAATAACAATGATTTCAACAAAACTACTGAAGCAAAATTTACGGACATTATAGAGTTGTACAAAAGAGAGTCAAATTTACTAATAAAGGCAGCTCCAAAGTTAAGTCACAAGACTTTGTACCCAAACACTTTTGAACGTCAGAAAGTGTCTCTTGTAGCTAATGTATTTCATGAAACTACAGTTTCAGCACTTCATAAATACGAATGTACAGGTACAGCTTATTTCGTAAAAATCATATTAATGTGGTGGTATATCGTTAACACCAAGCGACCTCTAACTCATATTTTGAAACTCAATGAACTGCAACAACCATTCTCTGACATTCAGGATAAAAGGCTAATTTATTTAACTAATTTCCTCTCCTGGCTTACACGATGGAAAGAGCTTGCTGATGAAAACTCTCTATCAGGCTGTTTAACATCTGATACTTACAATGCATTGTATCATTCTACCTTTGTTTTAAAAGAAATAATAGTTTATGCTCTTAGCGAGTTTAATGTATCCTATGTGCTACCAGGGAAATTTGAAAGTGATAACTTGGAATTGAGATTTGGACAGTATAGGCAACTTGCTGGAGGTAATTACAATATATCAGTTACTCAAATTCTCGAAGCTGAAAAAAAAATAAGAATTAAACATGTTCTTGGTCTTTGTTCCGCGAGATATGGGGCTGTTACCTTCTCAAAGAACTTCATAGAGCTTAGTTAACGTAATGATAATGATACAGAGTGTAAAACTATTGATGTACCACAACATGAAATGTTTCTTGAGATTCTAGAAGAGAACTATCTTGTAAATATTCAGTTTGATGAGTCTGGCTTTTTGTACATATGTGGTTACGTAAGTTTCAAGCTCGCTGCAAATGTAAATTGTACTTACTGTACTGAGTTTTTAGTTAATAATGATGACTGCCAAGATGAGTATTTCCAAATACTGAACAGGGGTCGGCTTTCAGTGCCGTCTGACATAATTTTGTCTATAGGGAAGCATGTAGTGGGGATTGCACAAACTCTTGTATCAGTTAAGTATGAAAGCAGGTTTTTGACTGTGTGTGATCAGACAAATGTTGTTCGCCACTTAAGTGAAATTGCAGTCCAGAATGACATAATAATATCCAATGTAATTCAAGAATCATGCTTCTGTGGCAGCGATCGTTTGAAGTTTGTGAAGAAGGCTATAAAAACAATTAGCTATATAGTTCTGAGTAATTATTGTAAGAAAAGAACTCAATCTGTTGAGACAAACTTAATATTCTGTCTTGAATATTTCCCTCCAGGCGTTAGAATATGTTAAAGATTTAATATGTGAATTGTATTCATTGTATTTTTTTGTTTAGGGATTTACCAACCCTTGAGTGCTAATAAAATATATTGTAAATGATTATGCATGATTGATTTCATTAGGTTAAACATATTCTATAATTAGAACACAATCTGAAAAGTAATATTCAGTATAATATTTCGTTATCATGAAATGTGATATTTAAATCGCTAAAGATTTCAGCTTCATTCAGTCCATCGTGTTTAGATAAGACTCTCTCTAAGAACAGCACGTCCCAAATGTTTGCCAAGTCTAAGGCCTCAGCCTTTACTAGAGATAGCCTTGCTTATATTCTTGCTGATTGGCACTTTATGATCTCAAAGTGAAGAAAAGAGAAAGCTTTTCATGTAACAGATATGTCAGTTGAAGACTTCTAATTTACGCACAGTCTTGAAAAAGCAATTACAAAAAGAAGAAAAAAAAACGTGATCAAGAAACCGGTATCATGACTGAATATGTTGTGGAAAAAGAATAATTTGTTATATTACAAGGAAACTCTTAATGAGAACTTGTCTGTAATGACCTGGAAGCCCAATCTCGTTTGAACGTGCTAACTTAGGAAATCTATATGCTGGACCAAGATCTGTGACTAAAGAAATAATGTAATCTGCCTTACATTCAACCAGTCCACCATGCTCACGACCAGAAACTGATAACAGTTGAAAAAAACAGAGATGAACAATACATGTTTGCTGGAAAGTGTAGATTCTGGGAAAGATTAAGTTTTGAATGTAGTGAAAGAATGTCTTAGCTGTTTGAGTAAAAACATAATATTTTAATATAACTTGTGACTAAGAATATTGTGTTGAGATTTTTTATTATTGAGAAGAATGTCGTCATTGTACTATTCTTAATTGTTTTAGTAAAAATATAAATGGATGGATGATTGGATAACGAGCACAGAATACATAGAGTAGACACTAGCATTTTAATACCATAGGACGGAGTGAAGTCGCTTTGATGGACCTGACGCCATCTTGTTGCTACCAAAACATTGCAAAATAGCTATTACGTTATAGAAAATCTTATGATAATAGGGATTCCAATGTCCCTAATTTCCGGGGGTACTCACACTTTCTTGTTTGTTTTGTAATACAGAATTGCTAGGCACGTATTTTTAGCAAAATTGCAAAACTGTCATTGATAAATCACATATAGACTATACATATTTAAATTGACAGCTCTTCAAATTGCAGAATGATATTTAATATGTACTCTGGAAAGTTAAATAAACAATGATGATAAAAAAGGAAGATAATAGTTTGACCTTATTTTGCTACTAGTTCAATAAAAAAAATAACCTATAATAATTACTTTTATAAGTTGATCCATTTGCTTCAATTTAATAATGCAACTTGCTTCCTAATGCAAATTATCATTCTCTTCCTTTTGCCAGGATTTCGTATAGATGTCCCGATTTTGTTCAGAGAAAAAGTGGAATAGTCTTAACCATATAACATTTGATAGGCTCTTCGTTTATAGTATATAATTAGATTATAATGGCGAACAAAAGTGAAGTTTTATTATCAAGTGGGTCAAGTTAGATCACTACTGAGTTAATGAAGCTACTTTTGTAAGAGTTTCCGGATAGGTCCTAGCTTACCAATGTTAAAAATGCGTACATATAATTTTCTTTTTCAGAGACTATTAGGATTATAATCTTGAAAAAAATATAAGTTGTGTGATGTACCTTTCTGATTGCTTTAAGACAGCAGCTGTCAGCAACCTCATTATCATCTGATGTCGTGATTATAAAAATTAATTACAATAATATTAATACACTATTTCTTTTTCTTCATCAAACGAATATGTGCATTCAGTTGAAGAGAAACCTCGGTACACCCATTTTCTATAGCACGCGACACAAACTTCCAACATGGGTTGTTAGGTTAGCTTTAGTCGTAAATGCTAAGTCTGCAAAGCATGTCTGATTTCGTGATTATAAAAATTAATTACAATAATATTAATACATTATTTCTTTTTCTTCATCAAATGAATACGTGCATTCGGTAGAAGAGAAACCTCGGTACACCCATTTTCTATAGCACGCGACACGAACTTCCAACATGGGTTGTTAGGTTAGCTTCGCTCGTAAATGCTAAGTCTGCAAAGCATGTCTGATGTCGTGATTATAAAAATTAATTACAATAATATCATTACACTAATCCTTTCTCTTAATCAAAATAATACGTGAACAATATGAATCTAACCGACTAATGTAGGCTAAATCATTCATTATCCACCAGTAATAAGTACATTTCACACATGCATATTTACCTGTGAAAAGTTATTCCAGGATTTTTTTTTTTTTAAACCTGTTTGTGCAGCCATACGCAGCACATGTAGATATCTTGAAATTAGTTCATTTATTAATTAAAACAACGATGCAACATCACAATCAACTGCCCATATGCTAACCGGGAGCCCAATATTTTGGTAGCATCATAATGGCGACTGTCTATATGAAATATAACCTAAAGATAATGGAGTATTAGATATTCCATAAGTAGAAATATAAGGTATAAATCATATAAACCTATAAATCTTGAATAAAATAAAATTTAATAGATAATAACCTATTACCAATATTAATTTTAGAAATTTCATATCCAAATCAACCGCCCACAAAATCGGCTTCACCTTCAAGCTGTTCATGTCTACTCTATGCATCTGTGCTCGTTGGTTGGATGGATGGGGTGGATGGATGGATTATTAGCCGTTGGAATACAATTATTCATGGCATCGTCAATGTACTAATCTCACAATGATACAATAATTTTACAGTCATCTTAATCTATGGTAACATGTCACATGCTTATTAAGTAGGATACTGGTTACTTAGAATATAATGTAGCTAATCACTAAGCAAATAACATACTACTAATTCAGTCAGCAATGCATAACACACAAGAATAATCTCTTGTGAATAAGATGCTTAGTTTATTTTGAGAGACTTCACTAATTATTTTGTAATCACACACTAGCAGACAATTTGATTTTTCTTTCTCTGAGTCATGATGCCGCCTCTCTTCCATTAGGGTCTCCAGACACATGAAACAAGAGAGAACAGAAGGGCAGTACACAAAAGAATAAATGGTTAAAATTTAAAACTTTATATTTAAATATTCCTTTGTGCACATTGGCATGTGTGTCAGTAATATATTTTTAACAGATTTCTTAAACATACTATTGTTATGTGCCTTGACATGTGGGGGAAGTTTATTATATAAATTACTGCCAGTATGTGTAGGGGTATTGAGAGTTTTAGCAAGTCTGTGATTATTCAAATGTATATTATTGGATGTCCTAGTGTTGTGTTCGTGATATTCTGAGTTTGTTTTAAAGGAATTAAAATTTTTATGAATAAAGCGTACCGTTTCTAGGATATAAACACAAGGTACCAGTAAAATTTTAAGTTCCTTGAAATATCCTTTATTTTCTATGCGAATGGATACTTGCTTCATAAATTTAATTATTCATTTTTGTAGTTTAAATATAAGAAAAGATTTTGATGATGATCCCCAGAATATTATTCCATATGATATGACTGAATGTACATAGCCAAAATAAACTGACAATAGTAGCTCATTGGGTGATTTTCTTATCCCACATTATTTTTTTAACATATCTGCTTCGATAGTAAGCCTATACTCATGCATATTCCTCTTCATTAATGGTGGTTCATTATGTTGTTATAACGAAGTGTTCAGTTGTTTTTAAATAAATTAAATTTCAGATATCTGCTTTGTTTTCCTTGTAATAAAAGTAGTGAAGGTGAATGAGTTAAGTCACTGCCATGAACATGAACATCATGGTTATGTTATAAAAATTCACGCATCGGAATTATCTCACTGAATACAATTCGTGCTTGATAGTATCTCTCTGATAATTTAATTGACCTTCTAAACTCATGTATATTGTCATTAGAAATTTTTTCTCAATCTTCGGTCTATAAAAAAAAAAATCATGACAACATACTTGTTATGCGCAATTAAATTATCGAGAAACTATCAGCACTCATATTGTAGAAGATAATCAGATGAGTAAAGCAACAATGTTGGAATGCCAATAGCATAACAGATATTCGACGCGTAACCTATCATCTAACACAGTTGTTGTACAACATAAATTCAATGCGGACACGCCAGGATTCGAACTGGGGTTAACAGCATGCAAAGTGTCTGTACTGTACTTCAAACTACATCTTACAGCGTAAGTAAATCCTCTAATTTATTTCAATGCTGTCAATTTTACGACAGTTTACTTTTTTGACAATGCTGATTATTTTTGTATTTATTGCTGTGATGTTCGCAACTTTCACTGATTACATCTTCTGTTTACAGCACTTGGAATACTGACTGGAATGAAATGCCGCATATGAAGTGCACAGTACCTGAGAATTGTCTGATAAACAATGGTGTTAAACAAAGCACACCTGAACCTCTGATTTACCATCAGTTCGTTAGAAAAGGAAATAACGTGGAATCCAAGCCCGACATTCAAAGTGATGAACGTTCATTTAAGTGTGATGTGTGTGGCGAATTGTTACAGTCTGCGCAAAGCCTCGAAATGCATATGCGCACCCACACCACCGAGAGGACCTATGACTGCGATACCTGTGGGAAATATTTTTTACGATATTCAAATCTCTTGACGCACTTAAGTAGACGGAATTGCGACAAACCGTACAGATGCGATGTGTGTGGGAAAATTTTTGCAAAGCACAAATGTCTCACAGTGCATGCACGTACGCATTCAGTCGAGAAACCATTCAAATGCGACGTTTGTGGGAAATCTTTTGCACAATCGGGTGATCTTATAGTGCATATACGTAGGCATTCTGGCGAGAGGCCATTCAAATGTAGTGTCTGTGGGAAAAGTTTTGTACACTCTGGCTATGTTACGATACACGAACGTACGCACTCTGGCGAGAAACCGTTCAAATGCGACATATGCGGAAAACGTTTTGTTCATTCATCTGCCTCTAGAGTACATGCACGTACGCATACTGGCGAGAAGCCATACAAATGCAACGTTTGCGGGAAATGTTTTGCTACCTCTCATCAATTAACAATACATTTACGTACCCATTCTGGCGAAAAGCCATTCATGTGCCATATTTGTGGTAAATGTTTTATACAATCATCTGCGTTGACTTTGCATTCACGCACACATTCTGGAGAGAAGCCTCACAAATGTAATGTTTGCGGGAAATGTTTTGCAAGCTGGAGTGAAGTCAGAGTTCATGCACGTTCCCATACTGGCGAGAAGCCATACAAATGTGACATCTGTGGAAAATGCTTTGTTACCTCGAGTGACCTCACAGTGCATTCACGTACGCACTCTGGCGAGAAGCCATTTAAATGCAGTGTTTGTGGGAAATGTTTCTCACGCTCTACTAATTTGTCGGTGCATGCACGTTTGCATTCTGCCGAAAAGCCCTTTAAGTGTGATGTTTGTGGGAAATGCTTTGTGTGTTGGAATGGCTTGAAACGACATGAATGTGAGCATCCTACTAAGAATTCGTTCAGATGAGATGTTTCTTGTAGTTATCTGTATTCGGATCCTATTTACGGAGCTCAAAGAAGGTCTTGCATATTTCATAGTGAACTTCTGGGGACTTCCATATTTAGTTCATTATATCCCAAGTGTCTCTCCCCTAACTTTATATGACAGAAATGAATGCAATTGTGAATTAAAAATAAAATATTTCATTTTTGTTTAATGGATTACACTGAATACTGTTACTCACACTTGATTAACTTAAACTATGCTGTCGATCAACGTCCGCTTGCGAAAGACCATGTTCACAATATCTGCCAAAGAAAACACTTTACACCTCGACATTTTTATATAGTACATTCACTGTTGAAACACTAGAAACAGATTGATCAGATAGAAATGACAAACGCTGTTATGATGTAACTACGTACTCAGCCTTGAAATTTCCCGGGACACTTAATGGAAACTGAGAGAGGGTTCATGGAGTTTGAAAGCCATTGAGATCTTACCGTCATTTATGCTCTGAAAATAATGTCCGTCCCCTTTTAATAAAACAAAGCAATTTCATTTTCCGTTGTTTCGCTGTTATTCGTCATAATGGAAATATTTCTGAGAACAAAAGGCAACCTTTTGACGGTGGAGGATTACAAATATCAGTAGAGTAAAGTACCTGAGAACAGAATGAACCCTTGGATGGTTGAGTGAGGCAAGGTCGTCACGTGTTGCCTGGATTTACAGTATAAGTCATTGTGTATGAATCACTAATTCTAACTTTGTCCTTTGATTATGGGAGTAAGAAACTTAGAATGTTGTTCTCAACACATTCTTTTAATTTTATACAAGAAGGTCTGACTTCAAATAAGAATTTGTCAGGATGCAAGGTTCACTATAATCTTGGCGAGGGTTTACTAAAATGGAAATATTAATGTATGCGGATCGGGACCAACGATTTAGGTTCACAATAGCTGAATGATCCATATGAAGTCTGACTAATGCAATATGTAGCTAGTTGGCGATGTATGGAATAGAGGGGAAAGGAACTGGCCACCCTACCCGATTATCTCCTGGCCTAGTTGCCTGATTGGTGTCTTTGTGGTATCACTTGTGAGGTTCAAACCTGTCTTCGGACAGTTGATTAAAGAGCATAGCCGAATGTTCACTACAGTGGCGTAGCATGAAATCTTGAGCAGGGGAAGCTAACTCAAGTTGTCTTTCATGCAATATGAGAAAACGTATTACAAAACTAAAGTCTCAAAATAAATAGTAGTCAATGTCAAGTCAGCAGTCGAAGATTGGTCGGAACCTCGTAACACCAATAAGGCATGTCCTCAAATGGTACGTAGTAAAATATGATTTCACGGTTTACACATATCTCTAACAAATAGACACGTATAAGTATAACATTAACTCATTCTCTGTCATTCTTAGAGAAATCACAATATTAACGGTCAATAGATACAGTATTAGTATCATTACGTAAGCATGCATCTGTCTTTTGGTTGTGTCCTTCATTGACAGCAAGCGAGTCGGTCATTTGTTATTTAGATCACACTTTTGTTCGTAAGACAGTCTTGATAATAGAATTGTCCTAAAAAAATTCAAGTAAATTGGTGTCAGGAACTGTTATTTCACTCATTATTTATTATATCAGCCACAATGCACACTAACACTTCAAGTGAACACAACTGACGAAAAGGGATAACTCGGAAACTGCTTATTTTCAATGTCAAAGCTAGCTTCTTGCTACCCTTGCGACCAGGATAGTTAAGTTAGAAGGGGATGGAAAATCTGCGGGGTGGGTTACACAGAAAAATGAGTGAAAGAAACCAGTCTGTTTGGAAGCTGGTGTGTGCAGGCTTCTTGTTTACAGCTGCATCACAAAGCATCCTGAGCTGCCGCATCACAATATTTAACGCGTAAATATAAATTCTATTAAAATTAATAAATAATATTGTCCATAGACTGCAGGTTTATTATGAAATTATTATTAACTGGGGAAGCTGAGCTTTTAGCTTACATTGACGCTACGCCACTGGTTCACTATACCCGAGTTCATTATATATCCAGAGTTGACTGTATACAAACCACGTTTACATATGATTGCTTTCTAGTGCACTATAAGAAAGGTGTGTTGCTTTGAACCGAGCAAAGGTTCAAATTCTTGCCGACAGATGGGGTTGGTCAGTCTGTTTTTATCAAACTCTCCTGTACACATACTAAGGATGAACACAGTGTTGAATGCACAGTGAATATGGCAAGAGTACAGATGCCTCAAACTAGCAAGCTGCCTTGTTCGCGCAGACGCATAGAGCACATCACCCACCACTGTCTGCCTACTGCTCTGTACTGTAGACTAGAACGGTACAGCTCTGTTGCGAAGGCTGTATTCTGTGTAAGAACATGTCTATGTGTGGCTGTCGTTTATGATGAGTAGTACATTATCAGGCAAAGTTCTTCATAGTCAGACTCGCGAGGTGATATATAATGTGATGGAATTCGTGAAAAAAGAAAGGGAAGCCGGGATATTTCTCATTGATGTTATGAAGGTGCTGCAAGGAGTGGCAGCAGCAATAGGAGTTCCTAAGATGACGTTAACTAGGATTGCTGCAAACAACACTACATTCAAAACGGATGATGACATAGCACTGATAAGATAAAAATTTAATGAAATCACTGAAGAATCTTGGAAGAAGAAGTGTGAAAAATCCATGAAATGTGAAGAGAAATATGTGAAGCAGATTCTTCTAATAGAAGAAGCTGTGGACAATTGCATTATTCATTTAGGTGAGGATTCTGGAGAATAAGAAGAAGGAGAAAAAGAAGTAAGCAGCGATTCAGATGGAGATTTATCGGGAGTAAAGGAGATCCATTTGGAATGACTAAATAGAAACTCAATTGTTTTTTACTTTAATTGTTTTTTCATATTGTACAGATAAATAAGTTATCTGTTTTCCTTCATTTGCAGTGAAAAATTAAAATTTAATGACAACATTATAATCTACACTTTGGGCACGTATAAATAGACGAATGATGGAACATTTAGATCAATCATATATTATACTAATGAATATACCTTTGCAATTAGAAAATAAATCTTCAGCAGCAATAATATTTATTAAACGCATTATTATGAATTAAAATACCGCTCGATATATTATAGGGCAGATGCACTCATTTCACCGGCATTATCACCTCCATCTCATTCAGACGCCAAATAACCGAAGATGTTGATAAAGCGTCGTAATATAACCTACTAAAATGAAAAATTTTAGATTCTCCAAGAAATTAGAAACGACATAGGAGATTCACTTATTTTGGGTTTCCGTGGATGAAACTACAGACTCCTGTCCTGAAGGTAAGTAGCTAATGGACTCCATGTGACGGGAAAATGGACTGTC
Source organism: Periplaneta americana (assembly GCA_025594305.2). Classification (NCBI taxonomy): domain Eukaryota; kingdom Metazoa; phylum Arthropoda; class Insecta; order Blattodea; family Blattidae; genus Periplaneta; species Periplaneta americana. The sequence continues at coordinate 9,942,658 of JAJSOF020000042.1, forward strand.
TTAGACAAAAACTGGTCATCTCCATTGCATCTAAATGCATTGTGCATTTTATCCTGAAAATGACTGAAAAAATAGAGATATCAGAGAATGACTTGAGCAGCGTTGCCAATCTGAACACGAGCGAGTCGGCTACAAACGTTCCGAAATTCAGCTACAAAGACTAAAATTACGCTACGCTCAAAACTTGAAGAATTTGCGTATATCATGTTGTTCAATGTGCTGCGTTTAACGATAATTTCATGCCTATAATATTAATTTAATAGAAATAATTCGAAAGAGCTACGATTATTATTATTATTATTAATTATTATTATTATTATTATTATTATTATTATTGGGTTATTAATGTTAATATATATAATAATAGCATCATTATTATTTCTTACAAACCGAAAAATCAGTACATAGACCTAAGCATCAACACACTTCTATAGGTTTGGTAAAGCGTTGCTCAACCCAGTCTACAAAGCATGCGGCAATATAAAAATGGGAAAGTATTTATTAACTCACCTATTGAAGTGTAGTTGATTCTTCTGATATCACTTGCTAACTAACACACACAAAAAAAGTCATATTGTCTACGTGTTTATATAGTACATATTTACAGTCAACATTTTGTCAACACTAACACACATTGAAGAAGCCATCATCCTTCTTTTTTTAACAATAATTAATGATAATAATAATAATAATAATAATAATAATAATAATATTTATTTGTCAGAAACCAGTGTACAAGGCCTGGATATGACATCGTCAGGTTCGATAATACACACACACGCACACATGCACAAATAAATATAGACAAGTAAACAAATAATGATAAGCAAATAAACATACATAGTCAAATAAACGAACACTGAGAAATAAACAAAACAAACACTGGGAGATAAACAGAATATGCTGTCGGTTAACACATTTATATAAGGGCAAAAGGTATAATTAAAGTACAAAGAGACAAATTAAAATATAAAGAAAGGGTTACATTTCTAAAATACAATATTTACATCACACTCCATGAATTCATTCACTGAATAAAATCTGTTTATCAACCATCTATGTATGCAGGACTTAAACCTATTTATTGGTAAGAGTTTCTTGCCTCAATGGTAACTTATTAAATATATTTATGCCATTAAAAAAGCAGGTATTTGAGCTCACACTCAATCTGCACCTTGTGTAATCTAATTTAATCTTCTTCTTCTTCTTTTTCTTCTTCTTCTTCTTCTTCTTCTTCTTCCTGTTGTTCATCATTTTGTCCTGCCTTAGGATATAACACTGACTTGGTCATTGATCTTAGCATGCGATCAGTAGAATCAAATTGGGGCATCCTGTGGGCTGCACACACTGTGATGGTAACAGGAGACCATTCAGTGTGCTAGTAGCAAGCTCGTTGCGTGATTTTGTTTTGATCAAATTCACTTTCGAAAATAGGCGCACTGGAATGGGGGGTTACAAGAGCTTCTAAAGCGAAATCAGCCAATTCCCGAAAACTACACTCCCCTATTCGTCCCTGTAATTGCGCACATGGATCCAAAATTTGTCCGCGTCCATGGTTAACCATTCTAGAGGAAATTTCATTCAAGTAATATTTCTCCACTGATCATCGATCTGTTGCATTTTTTCTGTGTCATTAGAGTCTATTATGCGTGGTAGCTTGGACATTAGGGGAACAAGGGATTTCGGTCTCGCATTGCTAACTTCCATGGCTATGCGTGGAGTAAATAAAGCCAATTTTTGGAGCACTTCATCGCCGAAATCGTACCTCTTTTTAATTTCTTTGCACGCCACGATAAAAAAAATCTCTACAACGGGTTTTTAATCCAGATATTTCATTTCTGTCCTTTATTTCAGTTCCCAGTAAATTATTCACAGCAACGCCCACGTAAACATTTTGTAAAGGTACGAACAGTATTTTCTCATCAGGTTGTACATTTTTTAAGTCCATCCTCTTTAAACATGCTTCGTCCATGTAACATGCTAGAAGTGACTGGTACACTTCCATCATTTTCTTGTGTAGGGCATTCAACACAATTTTGTCACTTTGAAATAATTGATATGCATTCGTGAATTTTGGTAGTACCCAAGCCAAGAATGTTAAATTAACTTTAATTACAGGATTGTTAAATTTCGCCAGTAACTCACTTGCAGTCCCATTTCGTCCGAAAGCCTCAAGAGTGAAACACGTTTTCAAGGCATTCCATTGTTCCAGTAGAACACTACGTGGATTAAAGAAAGCCATCGAGTTTGTGACGGTCGTAGCATCTTGTGGGGGTCAACGTTACAGAATTCTTGATATTCTTGTAACTGGACCTGTCTTTTGCTGCTGTGTTTAAAGTACGAATACATCTCTCGCGCGAGGTCTTCATATTCTCGCGGTAGCACCTTGCAGGCTTGGCTCGCGCACAAGTGTAATGAGTGGGATATGCACTTCATTGTCATGATGCCTGGCAGGTTTTGTCGCAGTCGACTTGCCACTGAATTATCTGTACCAAACATGGTATTGCACCCATCGGAGGCAAACCCTATAATATTGGTAAGGGGCATGTTTGCATCTCTGAATGTCTTTATAAGTTACCCTACTCGTACAGTCGAGTTGCAGTTGCTCCCTGTGCTGTGGCATCGGGATCACTACCAGTGGCGGCTCGTGGTATTGAATTAAGGGGGCTGCATACAAAAATAAACCAAGCTACTTACTTTATTTAAAGAATAGTTCCATGCGCCTTATCTTGTGTTTAAATGAGACAGGCTCATGTTAGTAGATGCGAGTGTCGTTAAATAAACCATAATTTAATTTTTTTATATGCAGATTTGAACCTTAGAAATATCTAACTGGCGATGTTGTAGTTGGTTATATAATATATATACATGATACATCAATAAATGAAAAAAATAACTGAGCCGAAATTGAATTCAGGATATTCAAGAGTACGCACCAGAGCGCTTGCCTCATTTATTGTTATGTTAGATGTTTGATTCCATTATGGTTTGAAAACATTCTAGCAATGGCTCCTTTTTCTCATGAACATTTACTGTTCTTATTTTAAAACTGCATCTTGTTGCCCCAGCTGATGGAATTATCTTTGAAACACATTAATCTAATACAGACTGTATGGAGATCGAGAGAAGAAAGCAGGGATACTGGATATTATTATCAAAAAATATGCGAGCCTTTGTATTTTGTTTAGCGGCTCTTTCCATTATGAGATTCAACTGATGAGCAGTTAATTTCACATTTCACCTGAATTGTTAAGGTACTGAACTGAATAGGCTGTAAATATTGTACAGAATTAAACATTGTTGCACTTGTTATACTCACAACATTAAAGAAAATGTATTTAAAACTGCGCGCTACTGACAAACTGCTGCAAATTTTGCAGCGCCTGGAAACTCTGGATTCACGGCAAGGGGTAGCAGGGAGGAGGGGTAAAACTAACGCAGCATCCGAGACGAGACTGGCAGCTCCAGGGGAGGAAGTGACTTCACCCTATAGTCCTTGTCTCTGGTTTCGCTCTGGCAGCACCAGGGGAGGAAGTGACTTCACTAACGATTGCGTGCATGTCATTGGGAACGAAATGTTTTAAAAAATTCGAGCTGCTAAATAGAGACTGTATAATAAATGTTTTTCACAACATAAAACGAGACAAGAGCCACAAATGTCTGGGGGTGCTGCAGCTCCGCAGCCCCTCTTCGAAAGCCGCCCCTGATCACTACCACTAAAAATTTGGACAAGTTTCCAAAACCTTGTAACTACGCCCCCTTTAGTGTCATCCTTACGTGTCACAAACCTCACACAGATCGCGAGAGTTTTCACTGAACCGATATCTGTGGATTCATCTATTATGACACTGAACTTCGATTCCTTCAGTTTTTCTGAAAGATCTTCGAAATGGCACGTCCCAATTACATTTTTAATTATGGAAGTTGCCTTAGTTCTGCCAAGTGACACTTCCTGTGCCGTTTTGGAATCGCGATACGCTGTCTTCGATACGGCCACAATGTGGTCAGCAACCCTCACTGGGAGATTGTGCTCCGCAATGAGTCCAGCCCATAACAGTTCCGCTCTCTTTACTGCATTGTCTGTAATGGATTCCTTTATAGGCTCCGTACGACACTGAAATAGAGTACATTGTCTTTGCAAAACTCTTTTCACTGCTCTCAAATGTTTATCACTTTTTGCGTGAGATTTTAAATTACTAATTTTCGCATTAATTTCTATGCGGCAAGCTTTGCAATATGCCATATTTTGTACACCCGCTACACGTCCTAGCCACGCTTTGAAAAGTGGGTCTTGTTCCCATTGCGCTCTATATTTCTGATTTCGCGCATCACATTTTCAATTCGAATCTCCTTTTACCAATTTCTTCTTTTCTGAATCCCAATGCGGCTTTCTTCCTTGTGGATGATTGGCATTCACTGTCAGACGTATCAGAACTCAAGATGAAAACACGACACACTACACTACACTGCACATGAAAGTTACATTTACTAAGTAGGTCCTATGTCAGCGGAACCCGACTGACTGGAAACCAGACACGTGGAAGACTGTTTTCCTTAATTTTCAGTCTCCTATATCAATGAAACATAAACTTGTTATATTTTAAAAATTGGCCCGACGTTCCCACTCATATCTATCTCATTGTCAATTTGATGCGACATTTTATGCAAAACATTGTAAACACTGTGTCATCAGAAGGCCATTCGTAAATAGCGGTATGTCGGAGATGTTTATAACTTTAGAGATAACCCTTATTCTTGAGTAATAAATAGTATACCCATAAATAGAACCGACGATAAATGTTATGATGTTTGCAATGTTTTGCACAAATTGTCGCAACAAGTGGACAATGAGAAGTGTCAGTTTTTAAAATCAAGATGCTTAGGTCCAGTTGCAGAAACACCGTTAAAAAAAGGATTGGCGATCAAGAAGGGTTTGATTGGCCATCAGTTCTATTTCTGTTGCAGAAACAACAATCAGTATTTGGTCGGAGATCCGTGGAGGGAGTAAGGCTCGGTTGCAGAAACGCAAATCAAATCAGTCCCTGATCGCCAATCAGTTGATGTCTGATTTATTTGATTGTTCATTGCGTTGCACAAACGTGAATGTCCAATCAACTTGTTTCGATTTACTAATTGCTGATTTGAGAAAGAAATGCATTTTACAACAGCGCTATTTAGCAACCACAGCCAATTTGATGCTCTTTAAAAGTTCCGAAACGAATGCATCAAGTGAGCTGTGACTAGGAAAACAAGTGAATGCTTTGCTGTTTTGTTTCTTTTTTGTAGGAAGGAAACTGGCGAATTATATTTGTATATAGACTACAATATAGTGAAAAAAATTAAACGAACAAAAAAAAAAAAAAAAAAACGTGAGGGGCTTCTGTTGTGGGATTTGCTAGTGGAGTCGACAAGAAATTGGAATATGCATAGCCTACATAACCAAAAATAATTCCATTTCCCATCTCTCTGTTTACAAATCGAGCTCGTAACCTACTCATTAAAAATATTGTGTTGTCATGTGTAGAACCCTGCCAACGGGCTACAACATTGCAGAATTTCAATGATGGTGTAGACTACATATTGCCTATATATTCACAGAAAAGAAACCTTTTCTATTTCGATAAAGTTTGGCATCATTTCAACCAGGTAATTGGATGGGGATGTGAGCAGTCTATACAACCAATATTAGGCTACTCTTGGAAATCCTGACATGGCTGAAAATTCTCTCTGGATTTCAAATCGTTACCTGTTTGAAGTTTGGGGATTTAGGAGACCCTGCCATAACAAAGCAATTTCATACGTAACATTCCTAACTACTCGGCAAATAGTTGATTTGTGGACCTTAACAAGATAACCCAAGACCGCCTGAAAAATTCCAACAGCATAAAATCTCAGCATTATTAGGACTTTGTTCATAGGAGAAAGTGGAAGGTTTCGATTTGTCTGTCTGCATTGTTTCAATTTTTGAAAGTAACAAAACACACGAATCCTTACCTAACCTAAATCTTTGCTCAATTTTTCTGTCATACATAAAAACAATTCATGTATATCACGGAAACGCCTTCTTCTTAATAATATATATTTTTTTTTCATTCCAAAATTTCTTAATTAGAAGAATCCATTATGTGGAAAACAATATTGTTACGCTAAAACTATTTACTATATACATTACAGTAACTGCACTATAAACAGAACAACACAAATAGCCTACTTGATCGATGATCAGTGACTTAACCAGCAAAAATCTGTTGATCATATCTGATGGAAGACTGATCTCCGATCAAACACTGATTGTTCTTTCTGCAACAGAAATATAACTGATGGCTAACCTTTTCAATTTTTCCATACATGTGTTGATTTTGAGAGGACCATCCTGAAAGATTGCCGCAGGTAAGCTGTACCAATCTACTGTTTTGCTGTTAACAAAGGAAAATTTTGCCACCTCACCTCTTTGTTTTCTACATTTAAACTTCATTAATATGATCACACCTGCCTAGATATGATGATGTCACTAATCTACTATTGATGTCTGTCCAACCTTTGTGTCACACTTGTGCCCTATATAATGCACTCAGTCTGGCTTTTCGTCTTGATTTGAGAAATTCCCACCCTATGTCTTTTATTATCTCTTCGCCATCTCCCTTCCTCATTTTGACATTTGCTGCCATGCGTTGGACTTTTTCTATTGAGTTTTGTCTATACGGATCCCAACTGACCGCTCCATATTCCATTATTGGGCGAACAAAGGTTTTGTACGCTAATTCTTTTGACCTTGGATTAGCTTTCTTAAGAATACACATAGAGAAATGTACTGCTTTCCAGGCTCCCCAATTTCTTATTTAAATATATAGGCCCTACCTAGGTATTTGCAAGTGTTCACTTGTGGCACCGGTGTACCAATTAGTTGAGACTAATTTCTTTATGCTTTCTACAGAAGGATATTGACTTACTTTTGCTCACATTGATATTCTTTTTTATTTTCTGTCGTCCAGGTTTCAATAACGTTAAGATCGTGTTGCAAGACGGTGATATCGGTTTTGTCACTAATTTGTCTATATATTATACAGTCATCCGCAAATAACCTTACCTGAGAAGTAGTATTTCTATTTATGTCGTATATATATATATATATATATATATATATATATATATATATATATATATATAAGAAACATTATAGGTGCAACTTGGGTAAAGGTACGGTTTGTTTACGGCGATCATCGCCGGGCGCACATCGCCAGCGATTGTCGCTGGAATTGCTAGCAGTTGAAATGAATGGGCACGGTTTCTTTACAGCGAAGATCACCAGCGCAGTTCGTTGGACGCGACGCAGATCGCTGGAGGTTGCTTCTGAAGCAAATTCAGGACGCACAACGCCGCATTCGTGTTCGATAATCGATATTTAGACAAGGTCATGTTGTAATATCGAATATCTAATCTGTACACGTTAACCACGTCTGTACGTTTTGGCTGCAAAACAAATCAAGATGTTTTGTCTGAAGACGAAATTATTATTGAATGTGTCGCAATATAATGCTCTTTTTAATATGAGCTTGTGAATTAATAAACAAATTAAACAATAAACCCTTACATTACATTTTTATCACGCCCGAGCCACAGAGAATTTCGTTCAGTGTTGATAAGGGGGAAATTCTCTCTTCTATAAGTTTTCTGTGACTAGGCTTACCTAAGTACTTACGCGGTATTCTGAAATATAGCGGTTTTTTTTTTGTAGAGATGTAGTTGATCGTATATACAAGGCATAATAAAAGCCCAAACGAAACAAACCTAACCTATCACATGTTCGTACACGTAAAGTGTATAAGCGGATTACGAAGGGAACTACCTCAGCGCTAGTTTAGCCATTTTTTTTATTATTGTTTGGAATACACCATGTAATGTAATACAGTATAATAATAATAATAATAATAATAATAATAATAATAATAATAATAATAATAACAATCAGTTCATAACCTGAGTTACTGTCAATCTTTCAACTGGAGTTACGGGGGTCTTGACAAAATTTGTAGGTAATTTAACATTGTCATTTTCAGTTAAACTCAAAACATAATCAAACTGGTCAAGTGAGAGTCTGAAATATTCCTTAAATTTTGTAGCGTTTTTATAAAGATGTCTCATTATCAATGTGTTAAAACAGAATTCTGTAAACCTATTCCTGAATATTTCATTAGTCCGTAGCTTGTTCCTTTTATAATACGCATGCGAGATTTTGATATCGTCATCTCCCTCTTCTAGAATAAATAGCAACTTCATTATCTTGGATTTATTCATTATAATTTTTAGGTAATGTCCGTGACCTACATTAATTTACTTGACCATATGTAGTAGATGAAGGAATAAACAAATGAGAATCTACAGCGATGTGCGTCAATAAAGAAACCACTTCTCGGCGATCATCGCCAGCGTTTATAATCGCCGGCGATGTGCGTCCGACGATGATCGCCATAAACAAACCGTACCTTTAGTCCTGAAGTTACATTTCCTAGTTCCGACATTTCTTTTTCTAGTCTGATCTTTTGGGTCCTGTTTTCTAAGAATTTATATATCCATCTTACTACTCGATTATCTATTGGAAGCCTGTTTAATTTTTCTAAAAGTTTTTCGTGAGGCACTACGTCGCAAGCTTCAGCAAAATCGATCACAACTTCATCTATTCTTCCCCTCTATCAACTTCATCGGATAAATCTTGTATTAAGGATGTGATTTGACTTTCGCACGAGTATCCTGGTCTGAAGCCGTGTTGATTTTTGTTCTGCCATTCGTTATTTTCTAACATGTTGCGAATATATTGTGTTATTAAATGTTCCATTATTTTGCAGATAACTGATGTGAGACTGACAAGTCTGTAATTTCTCACATCGCTTTTATCTCCTGTGTTATGTATGGGGATTATGATAGCCGATTTCCAGTCATCTGGGATACTACTATTATTGATATATTAAAAATTAAGGGTGGTATCAAGGCTTTACCTCCTAACTTTATAATTTATGTGGGAATATCGTCTGGACCGCACGATTTTCTGTTTTGTGGTCTTTTTATTCTGTTCTGAACACTTTTAGCCGTTAGCCTACTTCGAACATCTCTGTGCATTCACCTTCTTTGATGTCATCTCTCCCTCTTTTTTTTACTATATATATATATATATATATATATATATATAATTTGAACTGGTAATGGAAATTACGGGAAAACGGCTGAACGGATTTTAATAAATGGCCCCTCATTTTGAAGCTTGGAACTCAAAGTTTTTCAGAAAAATAGTTTTCAGTGCAATATCAATTTTCCCACATTATTTTCCTATTTTCCAAAATTCATCTTTCTTCAGTTTTGATAACTAATTGCATTTCAGCACGGCCGTGATTTCAGAATAAAACAAAACACACACTACAATAAACAATAACTATTACACGAAGGCCATGACCTGCAGGATTACTGACATATTTAGAGTTCAAATTCAATTGGTTATTAAAAACTTGAAGACACGCTAATTTACAGGTCTGATTCTGCGGTCTGTCATTTTCTGAGTACAGCTGTGTATTGGATATTGAAATCTACAAAACTTGAAGTGGTTTGATTATATTATTACCATTAGCAATGAAATATCATTATTCATCTCATTCAGACTCTAAATAACCTAAGATGTTGATAAAGCGTCGTAAAATAACCTACTTAAAAAAATATATCATTATAGTTATGCTATGATGTGATTATTTTTCATTAATTATACATATTAATGCTATATTGATGATATGAAAGTGAAACGTTTTGGGATTACATAAGTAGATACAGAGAATGTGTTAAATTAGATTTCATTTATAATTAAAATTTACTTTCGTCTGGATGTGACTTCTGCAAAAAACTAGTTATAATAACGTCATTACGTAGTGTTCAACCAGTCCACGAGATAGCGCGGCATTACTAATTTGTTTCACCATCTGGTTACAAAAATATCAACTAAGCCTGTTCCCTAAAGCTAAAGCAGAGCACAGAGCACGGTTTCGATCATAGCCGAGAATGTGATATTTCACGATATTACTGTTATTAAATCTCCAAGAAAATGTATTAAAAAGGGCTATATTCTTCATAAAATATTTCCACCAGAAATGGAATGTGGATATGCAAGCTAAACCATCACAAAAATTAGTCATGATGAATAAATCAATTTAGTTTATTATATATCATAAGCTATTGATGTCCTTCGTAATAATATAAAGTTTTCAAATATTTAAAATTAACTATTATTGCATGATTTGTCGCATTAGGGGCCTACTAATTTCATAGGTGGATCTAGCCTTTCAATATCGTGGGGGGGAGAAAGTTTGAGCTTGTTTATATAGGTACCGATAAAACTACTTTAAATAATTTCTTAGACTTTGTCTACACTTCTATAAAGTCGTCAGATCTTATCCTTTTCATGGGCGTAAGCAAGTGGCTCAGGGAGAGGCTTTGGTTTCCTAAATCTCAAAAGAAAATTTTAAAAATATATGTTACCACTGAATAAATACAAAAAGGAAACTGAAAACAAGGTACATTTTAGAAAACCTGTCTAATATTAAAATGAAACTATGTAACAAATCCATATTATTCAGTTACTATCCCCCCCCGTTCTGAAGTCACCAACGTTGTACCACAGCCAGGGATGTGCTGGAGGGCACTCGCAAAGGCTCGCGCAAGCCCTTTGTTAAATATTTATATTGGTTCCAAGATCTTTGTCAAAATACATAACTCGCAAGGAAAAATGAATCAAATAAATGCATTTTTCTAATTTAGGTAACCAGCTACTATTCTGCATTCTGCTAAAGCGATCCATTGAAAATCCAGAAATTTAGTGGCTTTTGCACTGCTTGTTGGAGACTCTCTAGAGCTAATTATGATTTCCGAGATTTCGTGGATAACTTAATAGGAAAAAATTGCCCTTTTGTCATTCACTACAGCCAAGGCCAAAATAAATCACGAATTACATCACCATTAGCAGTGCGGAAGCTGTAAGAGACTTCTGTGTAATGAATGACATTGTCACTATGAAAGAAGTAGCTTACAATCTCCCACTTGTGCAGTTTAATGACAATTGAACTATCGGCAAATCTATGAAATAATGGGAGAAGTTCCAATTTGTGCTATCCTGTTTGAGAAATCATCGCATCGGTGGCGCTATTTTGAAGATCAAGAGTTATTATTATTTATTATTATTATTATTATTATTATTATTATTATTATTATTATTATTATTGTTATTATCAGGAAAGGATTTATATGTAAATACATATTTACTTATAAAGCTAATATAATTTATATTTTGCATTATCTTTATGTTTCACAATGTGTAGGGTTGAAAAATCCTACTTTTATTTTCCATATTTTTCCATATTTTAGAGTTTAGTACATATTTTCGTTAATTTCATATATTTTCCATATTTCATATAAAACAGTCCATATTATATTAGGTTTAACAATAAAACAAAACAAAATTCCATTAACTTTTAAAAATACATTTCAACAATAGAGATTTAAACACATGTTCAGTAATCCCTTTAACATCAGAGTTATTTGAAAATTAGCAGTCCTATCAACAATGGGAAAGTAAGTTACAAAACTGTATTAATTTAATTTAAAATTTTTAACAGACTTCAGTTGTGCAGCTCAACAGTTAAATGCCAGTCAGAGTACACATAGGTTCAGTTTTGTAAATCATACTATAAAGACGGTAAATATGCCAAAAGTACGTCATTCAGTCAATTTAAAATCAAAACTAACAAGTTACATTTCAGAATTTAAAGAAGATGGTTTATCAACTGACAATAAAATATTATTTTGTAATTTGTGTCAGTGTGCAGTATCATCTACACAAAAGTTCCTGGTGCAACAACACATTACAACTAGTAAACATCAGGCCAACAAACAACTAAATTCCAAGCAGAGACAATTGTTTTTAACACAACCAACAACATCGAATGTAAGATCTGAGTTTAACATCGACCTGTGCCGTTCTCTCATCTCTGCTGATATTCCTCTCTACAAACTAAAGAATAAGGTCTTCAGGGAATTCCTTGAAAAATATACTCAACATACAATCCCGGATGAGTCAACACTTAGGAAGACGTATGCTCCATCCATCTACGATGAGACAATACAGAAGATAAGAGATGAAATTAAAGATAGTTCAATTTGGGTTTCCATTGATGAGACTCCCGACAAAGCAGGTAGACTTGTTGGTAATGTAGTTATCGGTTTGTTAAGTGAACAATATTCTGAACGAATTCTTTTACATTGTGATGTTCTAGAAAAGTGCAATAACAAAACTATAGTTAAACTGTTCAACGAAGCTATGGGTATCCTGTGGCCAAAGGGTATTATGTACGATAATGTGTTATTCTTTATTAGCGATGCTGCCCCCTTATATGGTCAAAGCTGGACAGGCATTATCTGTTGTATATCCTAAATTGACTCATTTTACTTGTGTGGCGCATGCATTTCATCGTGTGGCAGAAGTGGTCAGAGACAATTTCCCTAAAGTAGATTTGTTGATTTCATCAGTGAAAAAGTATTTCTCAAAGCTCCCAGTAGAGTTAACGTGTTGAAAGAAATGTACCCTGAAATTCCATTGCCACCAAAGCCAATTTTAACTAGATGAGGTACATGGCTAGAAGCAGTTGAATATTATGCCGAACATATAGACTCTATTAACAATGTTCTCCTTGCATTGGACTCTGAAGATGCAGTCTCAATTGATACTGCGAAAACAGTTACCTGTGACATAAGTGTGAAGAATGACTTAGCTCACATTCAGCATACATTTTCATGCATCATAAAAACGCTCAAAAGTCTCCAAAATAGGCACCTTTCACTATCTGAAAGTTTTGAAATTATAAATAGTACTGTGGAACAACTGAATCGTGGTAGAGGTAAAGTTGCAGATGCAGTAAGAGCTAAGGTGGACACTGTACTTTCAAAAACCCTGGATATGAAGAACTACAAAAGGTTGTTGCTGTGATGAGTGGTGAATCAACAGTGAAGATTAACTTGGACTTATCCCCAGCAGACATTGTGAAATTGAATTATGTACCAGTTACTTCTTGTGACGTCGAACGCTCTTTTAGTCAGTATAAATCTATCCTCAGAGACAATAGAAGAAGATTCACTTTTCAGCACTTGAAAGAAATGTTTGTAACCTATTGTTATGGTAACAGACAATAAAAATTGTGTTTTGTTGAAACTACATTGGAAGATAAGGTACGTCCATTATATTTTTTGTTTAGTTTGATTAAAATGTACCAATATTTAACGTACATAGTCATTTTTTTATAATTTTAAGTCCATATTTAATTCCATATTTTGGTAAAAATCCATATTTAATTCCATATTTTGGTAAAAATAACTACATATATATTTACATATTTCATATATTTTTAGTCCATATAAATCCGTTCCCTGGTTATTATTATTGTTTTGTTCGCGATCCCCCATTAATAGCTGTGCGGATACTCAGGTGGCCATGGACCTCTGGTTGAAAATCACTGATCTACGCTATATGCGTATTTATTATAATACATAAATTCATAATGTACATAATAGGCCTATTTGAGGTATAATATGTTTCATGATTGTGTTTGTTAAATAACAGTCGATTCTGTGGCGTATTGGTGATGATGATGATGATGATGATGATTATTATTATTATTATTATTATTATTATTATTATTATTATTTATTTTGTTCGCGATCCCCATTAATAGCTGTGCGGATACCGGTACTCAGGTGGACGCGGGCCTCTGGATGAAAGTCACTAATCTACGCTATATGCGTATTTATTATAATAAATAAATTCATAATGTACACAATATTTGAGGTATAATATGATTCCTGATTGTGTTTGTTAAATAACAGTCGGTTCTGTGGCATATTGATTATTATTATTATTATTATTATTATTATTATTATTATTATTATTATTATGTGTTTGTTACGAGTGTTGAAATCTTCATTACTGTCCTTTCTGTTAATATTTTTACTTTTGAAGTTCAATCAATCCAATATTTTATGGTACAGTATTTCTGCTACAAATGTACGTGAACGTTTTCAATCATTTTTACAATGTAAGTTATTTAACATTCAAATATAACTTGTTCGTGGATAACTAACTGCTTCTGGCCTCTGCTAGTTATTTAACAATTAAATATAACTTCTTATGTGACTGCTATTTTGTCTCCGGCAGAAAATTGTAACCGTTACTTATAACCGTTATTTATAACTACTGAATAAAAGTAACGGAGACAGTTATAACAGTTACAAGAAAATAACCGTTTGTCACATCCCTACTATGAAGCAATTATCAACACTTTTATCACAGCTACAACACAATTCAATTTTGTATCCCTCAGTCTCACGGATGTGTGGGTGCATATCCAATGAGATATTTTTCCGGCATGTGAAGCTACAGACACGTGCACTCATTTACCCTCTTGTGCTTGTTTGTGTTATTGATTGATTTATTGTGTTTCAGTCTCACCGATCGCGCATTCCACTTGCGTTACTAATATTGTTGGGTGAGTCATTATTTATTTCTTCGTATAGGGAAAGGAGGGCCAATAATTTTATATTCATATGGATATAGGCTAATTTTAAGTGTTTTTCTTCCGATTGGTATATGTACAAGCTGCAGTATTCAGAGTTGATTTTGTTAATATTCATTCATCCATCCACCCATTCATTGAAAATGTCAAAAAGGAGGGTCCATCTTCTATGAAAGTAGACTATCTCAGACTTTGTGTATTTGTAAATCGGACAATAGAAGATTCAGGGGACTGTGACATTTTTGACAGTGATGACGAAATAATAGATTCCACATTTATTATTGAAAGTGAGCATAGTTCTGATTCAGAATTTGAAGTGTGTGATAGTGATGAGGCGGAAATTGAGTGTTGGAAAATCTAGGACAAAATTTTAGCTCTTCACTCCGTGAAAAGAACAGTCTTGAATGGAACAAAATCCCACCACCAAAGAATGTTCGAACCAGATATCATAATATTATCTTACAACTTCCGGGTTTGCGGCAACCAGTTAAAGCTCTTGATTATAATCCAAAACCACAGGATGTATGGGGTTTATGGTTCACGAACGAAATAATTGATATTCTAGTAACATGAACAAATGTAAAAATTCTAACGGTGCACGAAAAATGTCAAGATAAGACATTACCGGTGCAGTTTATACATGCAACCAATGCTATTGATATGAAAGCATGGTGAAACGAGCGTTGAGCGACTTTCGCCGATTTTGGAACAGACACCAATGCACTTGAACTGCCAACATAGAAAACAAAAAATCACAATCGCTTTCACCTTCATCTTGACGGGATAATAAAAGCCGAAACTAACCTAACCTAAGTGCGTCGGTGTCTTCCAAAATCGGCAGAAGTCGCTCAACGCTCGTTTAATCATACAAAATAACTTTGCTACAAATGTCAATGTCCAATTTGTCTCCAGTGTTAAAAAAAAAAAAAAAACTATGTAGAGTTTGCGCTGAAAATGCCTGATTGTGTTTAAGCTATTCAAAAGAGACAAAGTGTTTAAAGAGTGAAAAACCATATTTTTTTTTTTACATAACGTAAGTTTTTTCATTATATTGTAATTGTTCTATTAATACAGTGTAATAGTTGAGGCTGTTTCATTATGTTAAATTATAAGTAGGCTACATTGTTGTTAACATACAGCGGTCTTACGGACCCCACTGTACCAGTTATGTGATTTTTGTTCTGTGCCAGTTAAGGGTTATATGCTGCGTTACGAGGCTTTTCGTACGAATTATGTCACTACTGAGTGAGTACGGTACATGCGTTCGTTGATATCAGGATTTAATAATAGATTTTTTGTAAGCTAAGTAGGCCTACTGTAACATCGATAGAATGAACGTACTTACATATGGCCATTCATGTCTGTACTACGGAGATGTGAAATTATTATTTCACATTTTAGGAAGGCCGTGTCTCAAAGCTCAAGTCCACACTGCACACTAGTGACTAGCAACTAGGTGACTCGTAAACTACACACTAGGGAGCTTGGAAATGTGTGCTTGAAACATGGCCTTCTTTATAGAATATTTTTAAAAACCATAACATCACGGCGCAACACTGAATTAAGAAGGCAGTGTCCTAACGCAGTATCATTACGAATTATGTGGAAAAGATGAGGGCTTAATATATTACAATACCGTTTAAAACATTGTACAGAAAGTACTAACAATGTCAATGTTCAAAGTTAACGTGTTATTATACATTATATTTACATTACTTCACTTCCAAAGCATTATCAGATTTCAAAACCCCAATTGCTGATGAGGTATCCATGTTTGTTTAGTGAACAACCAACAATCAAGCAAACATTTTCGTTTACTATCTACTACGGACTTGATTGCTATGCACAATGTACCGGTACTTTGGAACATAACTTTTGACGTCACATCCGGCTATTTAGTCAACAATCTAGTTCACTTCAGCTGAAAATGTAACTTTGAGACACGGCCTAAGTATATCAAAGTAGCTGTCATATTGCATGTCAATTTTAGTTTGTTATGATTGTTTTTTTTTTTTTTTTTCAGTTGTGATGGAAGTTATCAAGATGGAACGTGAGATCGACCCTCTGGCATTAGAAAGAAGTAATAACACAGATATAGAAGAGCAGAAACCTTTATCTGGGGTATGATATATTGAGAGTGATTATTAATTGCTATTAATTTTCTTAATACGGCATTTATAAAAATATAGCTTATCGTGTGGCGGAAAAAGGATTCTAGAATGACTCTGAGCGCGACAGCCCACACAGGGAGAAGGCCGATCAGCTGACTGCTGACCTCACGTGATGGTGCACTATCTTACGGTTATCATGATGTTCTCCCCTGCCGCGGTCCGCGGAACCAGATTTCGCCTCCTGTTGTAGTTGTTCAAACTCATCAGAATGCTGGTGGACTGTGGTATCATACAGTGGTTAAAGTTTCATGACAAAATTTCTACCTGATGAAGACTCATCGTCTATTCTGCCTGACACATCAGTTCCTAAACTGGAAGAATATATTATTTGTGGTGGCCTGCTGTTAGTTTCATCAGCAAGGAGATGTTGCTGCTTAAAACGTAGCACTGATTTATTTCTTACCGTGTTCATAGCTTTGAGTTACAGATTAAATAGCCTCCATTCGAACTTGTCTTGCTCTAGTAATATACGAGGGGGATCCAGGAAATAACGACCGTTTTGTTGTAATAATTAAACAAATATATATATTTATTTGAAAAAACAAAGTCTGTTACATAACTGAAGCTTCCTTTACTTCTCTACATAATCACCACCTACATTTAAACATTTGTCGTATCTGTTCAATAGCTTTAGAATTCCCGTGTTATACTCCTCTGCCGCCAATTCATTAAGCCAGGTGTTCACTGTCTTCTTCAACTCTTCATCACTTCCAAAACGCGTACCACCCAGAAAGTCTTTCAGCTTAGTGAAAAGGTGAAAATCGCTAGGAGCAAGGTCTGGACTATAGGGCGGACGATCAAAGATTTCCCAACCGAATTGATCCAGCAATTCTCGAGTTGAAGGAGCAGTGTGCGGGCGGGCGTTGTCGTGAAGAAGCACAACTCCTCTCGAAAGCATTCCTCGCCTCTTGTTTTGGATGGCTCGCCGTAGTTTTCGTAAAGTCTCACAATAACGATTTACATTGATCGTAGTGCCTTTTGGCATGAAATACAGCAAAAGAACACATTTGCGATCCCAAAAGACAGTAGCCATGACTTTTTGTGTTGAGAGAGTCTGTTTGAATTTTCTCGGTTTCTTGGGTGATGAGAGATGATGCCACTGACGTGATTGGTGCTTGGTCTCTGGGGTGTTGTGAGACACCAGGTGTCATCACCAGTCACAATTTGATCAAGAAAGGCGTCTCCATCTGTGTGATATCGCATCAAGAATGTCAATGCTGAGGCCATTCTCTGAGTTTTGTGTTGGTCACTCAGGTGTCGTGGAACCCATCGTGCACAGATTTTGAGGTAGCTAAGATGTTGCGACACAATTTCACCAAGCAAAGAACGAGAAATGTCAGGAAAGGCAATATGCAATTCGTTGAGTGATGTGCGCCTGTCTTGCAAGATTCTGTCGTTCACTTTAGTCTTCAGGTCTTCTGTGATGAGTGATGGGCGTCCAGGTCGAGTTTCATCGTGGACATTTGTTCGCCCATTGTTGAACATTTCGCACCATTTTCTCACATTTCTTTCATTCATTACAGTATCACCATACACTTCTTTCAATTGCCGGTAAATTTCTGCAGGTTTCAAATGTCGGGCATTCAAAAATCGAATCACACTCCTCACCTCACAGTCGGCGGGATTATCAATCACGTCGTTCATTTTGAAGTAACACAAAATGCACAATGGCGACTTGTTGCAACCAGTACTCACAACATTATGAGAACACATGTTAAGGAAGCCAGTTGACCTTCAAACAAGGAAGGGGAGTCAGCTGCGCGGTGGGTATGCGCGAACGGTTGTTATATCCTGGAATGTTATGTTTGTTATGTTTTATTTAACAACCCTCGCAACTGCAGAGGTTATATCAACGACGCCGGATGTGCCGGAATTTTGTCCCGCAGGCGTTCTTTTACATGCCAGTAAATATACTGACATGAGCCTGTCGCATTTAAGCACACTTAAATGCCATCGACCTGGCCCGGGATCGAACCCGCAACCTTGGGCATAGAAGGCCAAAGCTATACCAACTCGCTAGCCACTATTTCCTGGATCCCCCTTGTAATAAGAGATATGAGACTGCTCAGGTCAATATCTAAGAGAACAACTCTGCTATTTACTGCCATTGATTACTCTGAAATGAAACCTGTAATGCAACAGCTCATTTTAAACCACGTTTCACATTTCTCGGCATACATTTTCTGTAATAACCTAACAGTCATTCAGATATGAAATATATTTATGTGGAAATAGAAAAGAAAGTAAGCATCCACTTGAACAAAACAATATCATATAAAGCTGCATTATGAGGTTTTTCTCACAAATTATGTAACTAGTGACTCTGGAGTTTGTGCACATGCGTTCGTTGACATCAGGTTTTATAATAGAGTGAATAGATAGGGCGCGCTTCCGAACAGGGGCAGCGGCATTTCCTCTGAGGTTAGAGCCCAGTTTATGTGTGTATGTATTAATCGAAAAAATGTCATATAAACATGCGTCCTATTCTCAATATTTTCTAGCCCCTAATTTTCGATTAATACACACACACACACACACCTAAATTGGGCTCTAACCTTCGAGGAAATACTGCTGACCCTGTTCGGAAGCGCGCCCGATAGATATTAAACAGCCACTGGTTTTTCGTGAACAACTACATATGATATAATTCATAATTATTATGTTTTGTGTGATGCAGGAAGGAAATGTATTAGCTCTACAAGTGACTGGAATAAAGAGAGAATGTATGGACCACAGCTATGATGTACAAACCGAGATGACATTTGATGAAACTCCTTTGCGAATTGACTTTCCCGTCGTGAAGAGTGAAGTTGAGGTGAGTACAGTTTATGAAGTGAGTTGGACGGTAGTTCTTCCTCTCTAATGTACTGGCTGTTATGACTCCTAGATTCAGGTGACCAGGGGATACGATTTTTGCACTCATACTGTCCATATCTTCACTCTTTATCTTTCTTGAATCTTTTCCATCCCAATTTTTCATAGAAACTGCAATGCTGAACGTTCACTAAATCATAAATATTTTGATGATTTCATCCTCCCTCATAATTTTTACCATGTCTACCTTTAATACAGTATGGAATGGAGGTTGCTCACAGGTCGCCAAATTGGTGGTTTGTTTAAGAAATAACCTTAATTGTATCTGTTTTTATTTTTAAATTAGTTTCTTAACTAAACTCCGGATATTTCTTGGGACCAGTTGTTTGTTACTACGCATGAATGTCACAAATCACAGAGACTACTTGATAGCTTTTTTTCCATCCTCCTCCATTCTGCAGTAGCATTCTCGTACTCTAATAATAATAATAATAATAATAATAATAATAATAATAATAATAATAATAATAATAATAATAATAATAATAATAATAATAATGATTTATTTTAGCTGGCAGAGTTAAGGCCGTAAGGCCTTCTCTTCCACTCAACCAGCAAAAAGTGTATATACATATGCATGAACTTACAAAGAATTCAACAATTTGATTTAGATGAGAGTTACATGTATACAAGAGTTATTTACGAATTAAACAACAAAATACTATGAACTATTAATTAAACACTGAAATAAACTGTGTAGCAGAATTAAACTAAAATACATAGAATGTTAATATATTTCAAATGATATTAGATAATAGAAAGAGATTATTATGAGACAATTTTGAAAATACAGCACAATCAGGATGATGTCTAAGGAAAAAAGTAACAGTGTAGTCAGTGATAGTTAAAATCAGTATGATTGAGTGAAATGCTAATAAGGTTATCTTTTAAGCTGTTCTTAAAGGTGTTTGTTGTCTTGCAGCCCCTAATACTTTGTGACAAGGAATTCCATTGACGCCAGGTGGATATTGTAAAAGATGAGGAATAACAAGATGTTCTATGAAGAGGTATACTTAGCGTGCCACAGATAAGTGATCTGGTATTTACGTCGTGGTTAGAGTATAGATAAGAGAAACGAGACGAAAGGTAATTTGGTGTTGAGGTGTGCAGAATTCGAAAGAGTAAAGACAAAGAGTGTAAAGTTCTGCATTCTTTAAGTCGGAGCCACGAGAGACTTGCGAAGGACGGTGATATGTGATCATATTGTCGAATGTTGCACACGTATCTGACGCACATATTCTGAGCTCGCTGTAACTTGACTGAGAGTTCAGAACTTAGGTCACTTAACAAAACGTCACAATAATCGAAGTGCAGCATTACTAGGGTTTGTACTAGGGTAAGTTTTAGTTGCTGGGGCAAGAAGTTTCTCAAGCGACTCAAAGAGTGAATGGAGGAACAGATTTTTTTTTATCGTTTCTTTAACTTGAAAATTCCAACTTAGATTATTATGAAAAAAGAAGGCAAGATTTTTTATGACAGATGGATAAGGGATTAGCGTGTTGTTAAGGGTAACAACTGAAAGATTACTGTTATTAAGGGAGTTAACTAAACGCTTATGTCCAATAATTATGGCTTGAGTCTTACTTGGATTAAGTGCGAGTCCGAAATTGGCCGCCCAAGTGGAGACAGTAGCTAGGTCACAATTTAACTTGTTAATCGATTCATTGATCGTATTGGGTCTGGAATGTATGTAAAGTTGTAGGTCGTCGGCATAGAGGTGATATCGGTAATACTGTAAGTTCTTTGATACGTCATACTGGCTGTTACTTGGAGACAATTTATTAATAGTGTTCCCGTCCAACACCTACAACAAACCAATGCACAGGATTATGTACAATAAAATTATTCTAGACGATGCTTTTCATACAAATTATTTCAATTCTGATTCTGGAGTGTGGTTACGTGCTTTCGTTGACATCAGGATTTGATTATAGTGTGAAGAGACAGTAAAGGTTCGTTCCGACAAGCGATTCATGGATCAGCTGTTCATGTACGGTTCCTGTATCATCTTATGCGCATGCGATAGTTGAGCATCTGCTATGGGATTGAAACTGGACTGGACACTGTTG
>JAJSOF020000042.1:9969365-10079636 GCA_025594305.2 Periplaneta americana
CACCAATTTGTTGCAGTTTCAAAATCATTTATATGCAGAATAATTAAAAGTATGGTGAACAGTATAAATGAAGTATTTACTCTTTAAGGAACTTGTACGATGACCAGAAGATGTAGATGAAATTGTTTGTGAGTTTATTGAACTTGGTGGACTGCAGTACCGGTAATTACATTTTTATTTTCAGAATCTTTCCTTATACTGTGTTTCAGGGCTATCTCTTTTATTTTTCATTTTGACATATTGAGTTATTATAGTGTACTAATAATTTTATAAATTCAGTGCATAGAAGAGGTTACCAAATGCAACAGAGACAATAATTTTGGATATATATTCACTGGCTAGAAAAAAAAAGGATATACTCAAATATTTTGTTGAAATGGAAAATAATGGTGTTTAAAATTATCCTAATAACGGTTATTGTATTACAGACGAGAAATAGGGTATTTAGATGACCACTATGTTTCAGTTGCATCGTTGGTAATGCAATTACAAAGATTATCAAAGACAGGCTTTTCAACACTAGGAATCTGAAATCGAAATTACCAATGTTTTGGTATGGTATCTTAGTCATTGTTGAAAATACTGATTGCTGTTGTTGAAGTTATCACTGCTAATTTTATGTAAGTGATTTTTCCAATTTTTATGATTATTCACGATTGCAATGAATGCTTCATAGACAATGTAAATAACTATGTCATTAAGCAACACTGTCAGAAAAGTAGCTGTTGTCTTTTCCAACTGTTCCAGTCATTATCTCCATAATTAAGTGATCACGACCATAAGTCTATATAAAAATGTGTTTCATTTTTAGTATAGAATACTCTGCACTACTTTATAGTACACAATTACGACTCATCCTGTATATATACATAACTCTGAAGATGTCTTTGTGAACTGTGAAGTTCATGCGTATTTATCATGAACTAACTGGTCGCTTAGAGGGATCGAGAAATAAGTGATAATTTCAAGTGTAAATAATGGTTTATTAACATAACTTTTAACATAACTTGATTTAAAAGTCTCCGAGTTTCGGAGAATGCTGAATGCAATTCAATGTGTGCGCCTTGAGTTACTCTGCAGACATCTGAACAGTATTCAACTTCTCGCCAATTGTTCTGTGCCATTTGTGGAGTCACTAGCGCAGCTGCATTTGTGATGCGTTGTCTCAGTTCCTCCAAAGTGTTAGCTCTGCCTCTTTGGTACTCAACATCCTTCACAAACCTCAGAAAAAAGGTCCAAGGGGATCAGGTTGGGTGACCTGATTGGCCAGGCAATGGCTCCTCGTCTTCCGATCCACCTACTGGTGTACTACAAACTCTGCGTTGTACTAGCGTAACAGATTTTTCTTCTGCTAGCCATAGCACGCACTGAACTTTCTGTTGTGGTGTCCACATGTTGACCATGGCGTGTTCTCCTACAGAATGACGCCAGGCTTGTTTTAAGACAAACAAACCAAAGTTACGCATGCAGCTGTTTTCAGACTTTGTTGCGTAAACTTGGACAGTTTCTCTATTTTGTCAGATGTAAATCTCAACAATATCTTTATCTGGTTTTAAGTGGTGAGCATTTATTTCTCGATCCATCTAAGCAGGACATGGTTTATATGTGTCACATACTTTTTGAATGAGGTCACACTACTAACTGCTAAAAGTAGTATAGAATTTTTAGGAGTGTACAGTTTTGTTTATGAAACAGAATTTTCCACATTGCTAATTGCTAATTTTTACACTCCTAATAAGTAGCTGCTAATAGTAGTACTTTTATGAAAAGGTCTAGGGGTACGATTTTTGCTCTTATACTGTCCATTTCTTCATCCTGTAGTCCTTCGTAAATTTTCTCCACCCAATTTTGCTGGTAGAGTCTGCGATGCTGAACATTCACTAAATTATACCCATTTTGAATTTTTAACCACCACTGATAACTTTTACCAGGCTCGCTTCTAATTTAATGGTCAGCCAGCATAGAGGGGGACAATCTCTAATACTCTGGGGGTAGTTGAGTAAACTTTTGTTTTATGTCTGGTGTAGGAAATACAGTTAATTAGATTTCTTGTAATATTTCTTTTTAAGTATCTTCGATAGCCAAAGTCCACATGATTGCTGTCTATTTCTTGCGACTAGTTAGTTCAGGAGTCGTCATCTCAGTGCACAATGGTGCAGGGACGTTTGCTCGCTGCTCAGTTCTATCCCTTAGACATCAACTGTGCAGCAGGAGGTGGGGGGAAGGAATCAGGTGATGGCAGTGGCGTCCGTTCACTTGTTCAACCCTTTTAATCAGTCTCTAATAATCATAATAAACACGGAAGAAACATGTACTTAATTTAAGAGGAACTGTGTAATAAGTAAACCACTTTTTATTTTAAGACAAGAAACAATATGTATTTTTCCGTTATGTATTGTATCGGTTTTGAAAGTAAATAATTCTTTTTTATATTAAAGTAATTGAGAACTTACAGACCTATAGGCCTAAAGCATTTTCACTATTACGAAATATTAAACAAATCGAATCCATTAGTAATATTTAAATCATGTCTTCCTATTGCTTTGTTCAAGTGTCGTCAATAAAGTATTATTAATTATCCATTTTTTTATCTGACACTATTTATCACAAAACCAATTATTTGTTATTATGTATAACATATGAAACATATTATCGTTTCTCTTACAAGACTGAAGTAGGCCTAAATTATTTTGTTGCAATGTAAATAACAAATGATAAAAATATTATTTTCGCTGATCATTAGCATTGGTTTTCCTGGATTTTTTAATTCCTTTTTCCCTCACTAACTGGTTTATGTTAGGCGTCAATGCTCGTGTAGAACACAATCGAAGAAGACATTGTAAATTTTGGTCAGAAAGTTGGCTTCTGTGATGGCTTGGCTCAACATACTGCATACTACTACCTCCTCAGCCAGCGTCTCGGCGCTCCAAACTAGTATGCAGGCCAGTTGACGATGGCTGAGTTAGTTCATTATAAGTACGCATGAACTTCACAGTTCACAAAGACATCTTCAGAATTATGTTGCCATCATCCGCCATTCTACAGTAGCAACCTCACACTGACTGTTACAAGGGGAGGACCATTTAATCATGTCATCTAGTCCAAACTATTGCAGTAAACCAACAAACTGGATTGCGAACAATAATATCAAACCAGACTTTGAAAAAATAAAAATATAAGAGGCCGTAAGTAAAATAACTGTACATAATAGTGGGCAAGAGGGCCCCCTGAATATTCACACGTGAGATAATTTCGTCCATTTTTGTTTACACTTACCCAGGGTTTGCAAATTCTTTTACAGTTTTAGGAACCTTCATTTGCTTAGCTTAGTTCTATGCTTGCTGTAAGTCCAGAAATATCTGAACTAGCTCCAAACTTCTCTACGAAAAATTTTGCATTACCAATTTTACTGTAATAGTTCGATCAATTAATTGTCAACTACATCTTCCTGAATCCTACTAATCTATGACCATTTGAGAATAATATTCTAGTCTCATTCTTATTAACTCTTCTAGTTGACTTATTGTTTATGCAATTCTTATTATAAATGGAATGATTCTTACAAAGTGTCATGTTTTATCTTTGTATTTTTTTTAATTCTTTCGCACTTCTCACCGACATTGTTTGAACTTTTCACTGGATTAAGTGAGATTTGAAATCAAGTCTACAGCATCTATATGTATATATATATATATATATATATATATATATATATATATTATATAATTTGAACTGGCAATGGAAATTATGGGACAACGGCTAAACGGATTTTAATAAATGACCCCTCATTTTGAAGCTTGGAACCCAAAGTTTTTCAGAAAAATTGTAGTTTTCAGTGCAATGTCAGTTTTCCTACATAATTTTCCTATTTTCCAAAATCCATCTTTCGTCAGTTTTGAGAACTAATTGCATTTCAAAATAAAACAAAATACACGCTACAATAAACAATAGGCTATTACACGAAGGCCATGACCTGCAGCATTGCTGACATATTTAGAGCTCAAATTCAATTGGTTATTAAAAGCTTCAAGACTTATTAAAAATAATTTACAGGTCTGATTCTGCGGTGTGTAATTTTCTGAGTACAGCTGTGTATTGGATATTAAAATCTACAAAACCTGAGGTGGTTTGATGACATTATTACCACTAGAAATTAATTATTATAGTTAATGCCATGATGTTAATATATAAACTACAAAATTTGCGTAAGATGATAATATTGTTATTAAAATCAAATATTTAATAGTTATTAATCAAATGGGGTTAGGTCTTTTTCATATATTTAATGGCGGTGTGGTGTAGATTCAGTATTGGCTCGAGGGAACGCAAAAATTACAATTCCTAAGGAAAGACGATATTACTTACCGGTACTGATAAAATAAGAGGCCTAGAAAATTTTGTAGTCTCCCGATCATTTCAGCAAGATCTCTTAGCAGGATAAAATGATTTTACCCTCTACATTTCAAGCTCTACATGCAGCAGCTATGTTTATTGTACGAAAGCTTAGCAAACTTGACTTCCTTTAACTTTCACCTACAATCCACAATGACCTGAAATAGCTATTGCTTTACTCCCACATGAAAAATCCACTGATCGTCCTGACATTTTTACTTGCGTTCGAGTTGAAACTCAAAACCTGAAGATGGATAGGTTCAAGAAAAAGTATTTGACATAAAAAAAACCATTCAGTGGGAGTATGTTTCATTATTATGGAAGCAAATAACTTTCAAAATGTCTGGTATTTTTCATTGCAAATAAATCTGAAAAATTTTTATTTGAACGTCTAAAGAACTTAGTTTGCAGCATTTGCGAGTTGGTATAGCGCTGGCCTTCTATGCCCAAGGTTGCGGGTTCGATCCCGGGCCAGGTCGATGGCATTTAAGTGTGCTTAAATGCATGCGACAGGCTCATGTCAGTAGATTTACTGGCATGTAAAAGAACTCCAGCGGGACAAAATTCTGGCACATCCGGCGACGCTGATATAACCTCTGCAGTTGCGAGCGTCGTTAAATAAAACATAACAATAACAATAACAAGCTACTAGGACAGTATAAACTGCGGTGCACGATTCTTGAACTATTGTTATCGTATAATTTTGTTTTACGAAATATTTTGCAGGAGGAGGCACGTGAGTTAAATAAAGTGAAGGAGGAAGTCAAACTGGAAGTAACTGAAGATAAGGATGAAGTCTTTACAGAGAGGTGAGTGAAATATGTGAGCCTTTACTATATTGTTGGTTTCACTGCTGTATTTAAATAATAATGACAGAGAATAGAAATTTGTAATTAGTTCCAACATGATTGTTGTTCGAATGAAGGACTCAATATTCTGATCTGAATTGTCATGTCTACCTATATCTGCCTGTGTGTCTCTATTTGTTTGTCTTTCTGTATGTCTCGGTCGCTCTCTGTCTCTCTTTGTGTGTTTATCTGTCTCCTTTTTCTGTCCGTTCCATAGAGTAAGTATATAGATGAAGTGCTCTTAGCATACTGCGCAGGGTATCAACATTGAAAATATAAGTCACGTGACTTTGGTATACTGCAGACGATTCTGTAGCGTTTTTATACGTGTGTTCTTGCTTCTGATTCATTGATGAAATGTATTCAAAGTAAGATAATAAGTTATTATATACCGATTATAGCCACAGTGATGGCGAACTACTGCTGTTGCTTTGGATGCAAAGAAAAATACCTGAAAGGAAGAAACATATTGTTTCATTCTTAAGTATCGCACAGACATAACCTCACTTCTAAATTTCATATTGAAGACTTTAGGTCTGCGCACACTGACGCGGGATGCGGGAGCGGTAGCGAATGCGAAATCGACGCGAATTATTGTGAGTACAGCGGTATATGAATCCATTCACACCTCAGTGACACAATCCCGGCTAGGTGGCGGGACTGCAGCGTTCTACTTGCAGTTTGCTGCAAGCAGCGTTTTCCCGCATCCCGCATTAATTTTAGCAATGGCGACTGAACAGTTAATAGAGTGCGTTAGGAGCGTTGCTTGCCAGAATCCGTGTCCACGGGCTCTGTGCTTACGAGATGTGCGTCTTGGAGCGTTATTACAATTTCTGCCACTAGGTTCGCCTCGCAATGATGAAATAGTTCCATTAATAAACACTGCATATCGTGAAAATTCTTTAGTTACTTTTGCATTACTCATGGAGTGCAAAGATTATAAACATGCCAAGCATATTTCAGTTTTATTTGAGAGTTATTGATGACTTGTTAAATAATAATATACAGATTTTCAGTCTGATTTAATTAAATTTACAATTTTGTTTCTCGTAAGTCTGGATTTGTTAAATTAAAAATACCTGAAAGGAAGAAACATATTGTTTCATTGTTAAGTATCGCACAGACATAACCTCACTTCTAAATTTCATATTGAAGACTTAAGGTCTTCAATTACGTGTTCTTCCTTCAGATTTCGTTCTCTCTAATTCGTTTTAATTGTGAAAGTGAACTACCGGTGTCTTCTACTTTCAGACATTATTATTATTATTATTATTATTATTATTATTATTATTATTATTATTATTATTATTATTATTATTATTATACAGTAGTTATTGATGCAGTAAAAATACTAATGACTTAAGTAAAATGTTATTCAAGCAAGGAAAAACAAGAATTGATATTGAAAAAAAAAAACTATTTGGAATATGTATGATAAGAACTTTCTTGTGTTAAATTTTAACGTACCTTGTTAACATTTTTCGACCTATTTTCGGTCGGAACTGGTCGTTGTTGGTCTTGGTGGCTCTTGTTTCCTGGGTGGCTGCGTTCGTAGTGTAGAGTCAAAGAGTGTATGTGTTTTGAAATTGAGTTGTGTGTTGAGAACATCTTTGGGGTGTGTTTTCGTGTGTCTGTATATTTAATATTGTTCTAGTGTGTTGAGTTTCTGGCTTTTTGGTTGGATGTGCTCCTGCAACAACTTCTACATAGGACACACAGGCAGATCATTTCAAACACGTTACAAAGAACACATCACATCCATAACAAAATTACAAAACACCTCCACATATGCAGAACCAGGGCCTTCTTTAGTTACAAGCCGGGGCCATATGTCGGCAACACTGTAATTAACTGTCACTCGGAGGCTGACCGTACAGTACACGTGTTTGTGCTAATGCCGATTTTCAATGTAAATTAATGTTACAATATAAGTGTGTGTCGATGGAATTATGTTTGCGGTCGTACCAAACGTTAATTGTTGATGTATTATAAACTAAATGCGTGTTGGTGATAAAAAAACAAGGCAATAAATGAAAATAAAATGGTTGCAGTCTTTGGGAGTTTTTACGGTTATGGATGACAAAGTAATTGACTGTTCTATTAAATATTAATATTGTATAACCACATTTTTATATTCTTATTTGTGGTTTGTGTGTATCAGAATTCTAGTCAAATTGTTGGGTCTCGCCTGCTATATCAATAAAGTTACGCCGTTGTTTTTCAAATTCATTGTAAATAGCTGTTTTGTGATCCCATAAATGTTGCAGTTTTGTTGAAGATTCGGAATGCCTGCTATACGTCAGAACTATCTATAATTTGTAGATGCATATAATCACTTTGTTGGTTTGGTCAATGTTACTTATGTCCCGCGCACTATAGAAACATAGGCCAATTTTACACATATTTAGTATAACTTGTTGCTTCTTTGACAGGTTAGGTTTGGTTAGTTAAGGGTTTTTGTTATAGCCTACCTTGCATATACGATTATAGCGCAACATTGGCAGTGATAAAAGTGAAATATTCGTTCAGTGGGCGTTGGATACTCTACATTCACCCACTTGGTATTTACAGGATTTAAAGTCCACAGAGTTTACGCTAATTGATACATACATGTACTTAATAGATAATGTTGCGTTTTGTTACGTATTATGTTGAAGGGATGTGTTTTCATTTTTACATCCTCATACTTTTATTATAATAGGAATGTCAATAGTTTCTTCTGTTTACATTTTATTTTAGGCCTATTTGCATAATTCACATTCTTAACTTGTTTTCTGTAGTTATATTTATTTAAAATTATATTTTAAAAAGTTTATAACAAATAATTTAGGATAACAGTATTGCTATGGTGACTGGCCAGGTTCAAATTAAAACTGGCTTCCTGGACATCTGAAATATTTATAGAAAAGCACGACATAATCACATGAAATTAAAATGCATACGATATCCTACACCTTTCATGTCAGAGGTGAAACAACATTAAGCGCAAAACATTGTGAATTTACTAGCCACATAATGGTTAATTGATTGGAATAGGTATTGCGAAAGTACGTCATTATTTTATTTATTTTTGGTACAAGTAACATTTCTTTAAGTATTTATTTATTTTCCCTTGTACCATCAATAAAAAAACAAGTATGTTTTTATTTTTTTTTTTAATTATAAGTGCAGTTGCTACGACACATAGGCACACAGCACTTTCTAGGCATCTGAAATATTTGTAGAAAAACACGATAGATAATCGCATAAGATAATATTAAAATATATCCTAAACCTTTCACAGTCGCAAAACATTGTCAATTTGCTAGCCACAAATTTGTTAACTTAATGGAACTTAAGAATACTGGGTAGGAACTTACGTCTTTATTGCATTATTGATTTTATTATTTACGGTGCAAGGAATATCTTTTTTATTTATTTATTTACCTTCGTACTATCAATAAAAACATGTTTTTTTTTTGTAATTATTTTAAGTGGCAGCCTTTGTATGTAAGTAGCATACTTACGCCGTATTCTGAAGTATAGCTAATTGATTGCAATAAAACACTATTTTCGAACCCGTAATAATTTACATCACTACTCTGAATCTTGATCTTACCTTTGTGCATGAAGTAATATTGAAAAAATACGCGTCACGTATAACGAAAGCAATGAGCAAACACAACATCACTCTAAAATCTCCCGCCTCCACTCTGCGTTGCCAAACGTACCCATGCCCCGGCTTGTAACTAAAGAAGGCTCTGGCAGAACACATCACAAATTCCAACCACACCTACAGAGACATCAACACAGACATGGAAATACTGCACATCCAACCAAAAAGCCAGAGACTCAACACACTAGAACAATATGAAATATACAAACACACGAAAACACACCCCAACGATATTCTCAACACACAACTCAATTTCAAAACACATACACTCTTTGACTCTACACTACGAACGCACCCACACAGGAAACAAGAGGCGCCAAGACCAACAACGTCTAGTTCCGAAGATGACCGAAAATAGGTCGAAACATGTTAACAAGGTACGTTAAAATATTTAACACAAGAAAGTTCTTATCATACATATTCCGAAGTGATACAATGTTAAAAGTTGTGTAATCAAGATGTATAAAAAACTATTATATAATGCAATAAATATCAACAAGTATAATAAAATAAATATGTTACCATTTTAACATACGTAATCAAGACAATCATGGATTGAATACCACTGTATAAAGGTACGGTTTGTTTATGGCGATCATCATCGGACGCACATCGCCGGCGATTATAAACGCTGGCGATGATCGCCGAGAAGTGGTTTCTTTATTGACGCACATCGCTGTAGATTCTCATTTGTTTATTCCTTCATCTACTACATATGGTCAAGTAAATTAATGTAGGCCACGGACATTACCTAAAAATTATAATGAATAAATCCAAGATAATGGAGTTGCTATTTATTCTAGGAGAGGGAGATGACGATATCAAAATCTCGCATGCGTATTATAAAAGGAACAAGCTACGGACTAATGAAATATTCAGGAATAGGTTTACAGAATTCTGTTTTAACACATTGATAATGAGACATCTTTATAAAAACGCTACAAAATTTAAGGAATATTTCATACTCTCACCTGACCAGTTTGATTATGTTTTGAGTTTAGTTGAAAATGACAATGTCATTTACCTACAAATTTTGTGAAGACCCCCATAACTCCAGTTGAAAGATTGGCAGTAACTCAGGTTATGAACTGATTATTATTATTATTATTATTATTATTATTATTATTATTATTATTATTATTATTATTATTATTATTATTATTATTATTATTTTTATACTGTATTACATTACATGGTGTATTCCAAACAATAATTAAAAAAAAAAAAAATTGGCTAACTAGCGCTGAGGTAGTTCCCTTTGTAATCCGCTTATACACTTTACATGTACGAACATGTGATAGGTTAGGTTTGGTTCGTTTGGGCTTTTATTATGCCTTGTATATACGACCAACTACATCTCTACAAAAAACAAAAAACAGCTATATTTCAGAATACCGCGTAAGTACTTAGGTAAGCCTAGTCACAGAAAACTTACAGAAGAGAGAATTTCCCCCTTACCCAACACTGAACGAAATTCTCTGGGGCTCGGGCGTGATAAAAATGTAATATGTAATGTAAGGGTTTATTGTTTAATTTGTTTATTAATTCACATGCTCATATTAAAAAGAGCATTATGTTGTGACACATATTCAATAATAATTTCGTCTTCAGACCGCGAAAAATTACAAAACGTCTTGATTTGTTTTGCGGCCAAAACCTACAGACGTGGTTAACGTGTACAGATTAGATATTCGGTATTACAACATGACCTTGTCTAAATATCGATTATTGAACACGAATGCGGCGATGTGCGTCCTGAATTTGCTTCAGAAGCAACCTCCAGCGATCTGCGTCGCGTCCAACGAACTGCGCTGGCGATCTTCGCTGTAAAGAAACCGTGCCCATTCATTTGAACTGCTAGCAACTCCGGCGACAATCGCTGGCGATGTGCGCCTGGTGATGATCGCCGTAAACAAACCGTACCTTTAGAGGATGCGTGTTAAAGAAAACTTTACAAATTTTTCACAATCAGTCTTTGTGAAAGCCACAGAGGGCGCAGTAATGAATGAGAACATATTGTATTACAAAAAGAATGTCTGTTCTCTTAACCGGAGTTTTGGTTAACAATGGTTCTGCTGTGACAGCAAGAGTGTAGTACTATATGAACGAACCTATGATCATCTTCAGCAACTACAAGAAGCATGCAATTCACAACTCCATCCCGCTTTGGTGTGAAGACAACGACGAATTTCGCAGCGATCGCGGGATTACAAGTTTCGCTGTTGCTCCCGCATCCCGCGTTGGTGTGCGCAGACCTTTAGTTTCCTGTTCTCACATCACTTACGTGATTTATCATCATCATATCCGTAATTTTTATAGTTTGGAAGAAATTTGTTCTAGGATTTTCTCTTCCGGGATGCTTTTCCATAACATTACTAATTTTTTCTTCCAGTTCTGAATATTTTTTTAGGAGTTTTCAGCAGTTACATCCATTTATGCCCACTGGGTAATTTTCGACCTACCGAGAAATTTTAGTTTCATTTCCATTGTTAATCATATTTTTTTATTTTATTGTGGAAAATATTTCCATTATACCTACTTCCTCCAGCTGATAATGCTGATGATACTGGCATGGTCAGTTGAACACGATAATAACAACTCTGATCATTTATGCCATAACCAACTGAATACAAGTGCTGAGCTTGGCATCCAGGGTAAAGAAGATGGGAAACCATAACTTGGGTTATGGTTCAACAGCTAGGGTATTGTATGTCTTTTGATATTCATCAAGGCTGTACTGAAAATTCTAATAAGCTTGGGCTCGGAGAATCTATCATTTATTACTTTGTGAGCCAATAAACAGAAATTCCCCAATCAACTCTTCTCTTTGCACTCATACTTCGATAATTTTTTACGTCTGCTAAATTCGTCTGCGCCCTAGGGAATGACAACTTCAATGCTATCGGTACTGTAACGAAAAATAAGACTGATAATTTATAATCTGCGATGTATGCAATGAAGGGGGAAAGGATGTGGCCACTAATCCATTATCTCCTGGCCTAGTTGCCTCGTTGGTATCACTTGTGAAGTTCAGACATATCTTCGGACAGTTGACTAAGAAACAACAATTTCCCATTGACGGCATCCAACAGATGAAGAAGAATATGGTTCACAGAGTTTATGATTGTCTCGTATGCAAAGAGAATAACATAGCTGCAGTCAAATGGAAAGACAGTGCTATGGTCACAGTGTTATCAAAGTGCAGTTGTACCTATTCAATAAGCAAATACTTCCTTCAACGAGAAAAAAGGATAGAATTACCTGAGCCTAATATTATTTGCAACTAACCGAAATATTTGGGGGAGTAATTCAAATGAATTATAGAATTGGAATCCATGGCAACAAATGGTACTGTACATGCCAATATTTTGGAGAAGTGTTGTTCCAATTCACTGCGGGCTAAAGCAGGGAGATGCATTATAACCTTTACTTTTTAACTTCGCTCTAGAATATGTCATTAGTAAAGTTCAGGATAAGACAGAGGGTTTGGAATTGAACGGGTTACATCAACTTCTTGTCTTTGCAGATGACGTGAATATGTTACTAGAAAATCGACAAATGATTAGGGGAAAATGTGGAAATTTTATTTGAAGCAAGTAAAGTGATAGGGTTGAAAGTAAGTCCCGAAAAGACTATGATTATGTCTCGTGACCAGAATATTGTACGAAATGAAACTATAAAAATTGGAGATTTATCCTTCGAAGAGGTGGAAAAATTCAAATATCTTGGAGCAACAGTAACAAATATAAATGACACTCAGGAGGAAATTAAACACAGAATAAATATGGCAAATGCTTGTTATTATTCGGTTGAGAAGCTTTTGTCATCTAGTCTTCTGTCAAAAAATCTGAAAGTTAGAATTTATAAAACAGTTATATTACCGGTTGTTCTTTATGTTTGTGAAACTTGGACTCTCACTTCGAGAGAGGAACAGAGATTAAGGGTGTTTGAGAATAAGGTTCTTAGGAAAATATTTGGGGCTAAGAGGGATGAGGTTACAGGAGAATGGAGAAAGCTACACAACGCAGAGCTGCACGCATTATATTCTTCACCTGACATAGTTAGGAACATTAAATCCAGACGTTTGAGATGGGCAGGGCATGTAGCACGTATGGGCATTGAGTCATATGCCTTTTTGAAATCTATGAATAACTGATGCACTGTACCCTTATACTCCCATTTTTTCTCCATTATCTGTCGAATAAAAAATATCTGGTCAATAGTTGATTTATTACACCTAAAACCACACTGATGATCCCCAATAATTTCATCTACATATGGAGTTAATTTCAGAAAAGAATATTGGACAAAATTTTGTACGACGTCAACAAAAGTGATATTCCTCGAAAGTTACTACAGTTAGTCTTGTCCCCCTTCTTGAAGATAGGTACGATTATGGATTACTGTAGCAACTTATTCCCTTTCAGCGTACAGCCCTGACTAACGATTTCTCTTACATGCCGCGACACTCACTCTAACCACAGTGCTTGCAAAGTGCAATCTGATAGACAGCAGTTCGTAACCTTGCCTGTGTCATTGACATGTCCGGTTTACTTTAACAAGTCTATGAGCCAGAGACATATGGTAATGTTGTGCATAGTGAAGTCATGAAACAATGTAACTTGTGAGAGTTTGCAGAATGTTGATACCTGCCCTCGCTACAGGCATGAGGGATCCAAAATTGCGGATACAAATGAGCATGTGATGTGGCCTCTTAGAATTGTCTTGGCACAACTCTGTCATGTGCTGCCACTCGTTTGATTTGCGAATACAATTTCGGAATAAGCTTCGAGTAAACCACATTGAGGAATTTTTATGTGAGTTGGGATTATTGTCGGAAATTCTCTTGAAAAGAAAATGATTGCATGAACTTCATTAATTACTTTTCATATCATAGATCCATATTCTAAACAAAAATAGGACATTGATACAAATACAAATGCAGTAGCCACATCTTATAACTCAACTGCGTCAGTAGTAGACTACTGTTATGATATTGATGCATTGTTAGAATTTAACACTGTTTATGGTCCACGGCTGTGAAGAAACAGCGCATATGATTACGAAACTAGTGGGCCAGGGTTCAAGTCCTCGTTGAGGTTTTTTCTGGACTTTACGTGATTGCATTAAGGGCAAATGCTGGCTAGTTTTCGGCGCCAAACTCTGGACTCATCTTGCTAGATCAACTTTATCTCACTCAGACGCTAGGTAACCATAGCCAGGGCCGCCGAGAAGGGGGGGCAAAGGGGGCAAGTGCATATGGGCCTGTGAGCAATAAGGGGCCGTCAGATTAAGTGAGACTGATTACTTTTTATTATCACGAATAATTATTGACAGATACATACCGGTACTATAAAATTTTGTAAGAAAATTTGTTACATAAATTTGACATATTAACTCAACAATAGTAGAATTAACACAAATTACCACTTCATATGTAAATATTTGACTTTTTATATATTCCAGTACAGATTTCTATTTTTGTGAATTACCGGTATGTATAATCTGTGTAATCAGAATCTTAAATTTTAATTCAGAAAAAATAGGTGTGTTTGGTGAAAAATGTAAAATTGTATGTCATTTCCAAGTCTTTCTATCAAAACGGAACTGTCCCCGAACACGAGCTTTGCTCTTTCGGGGCACTTTCATGTAGCGTTTTTTATGTATATGTTATTAAATAAATAAATATAATAGAATATCCATTTCATCCATTAATGTTCACCGACACGACACTTGAGGGCCCCAGCATTTGCCTGAACTATGTTCCTGCTTGTACCGAACATGTTCAATTATTATTTTATTGGCTTGTCCTTTTTAACTACCAGCTGGTAAATTAGTTGCCGGAACACAATATGTTAATGGGCTCTCTCAAACCAAAGTTGCAGGATCACGTTTCCTTTTCAGTACATTGTATGTTTCACGTCGAAACTTTCGTCTTTTCGTTGTCGTTTGTCTAGTAAATTCTGTTCATCAGTGTTACCGGTTATAGTTTAACTGCACTATGGACAAGCACAGGCATAAGCCGGGAGTTGAGAAGCAGAGAAAAAATTGGAAGATATTAATATGGGTGCTAGACTACGTGAAAAATATTATGAAGACATTAACAAAGAGATCGGTGATGAGCCGAAATATTTAAAATCAGTTCATGCCTCTAATTTAAGGCCAACCCCACTGAAACCTATGAATCTCTTAAATAGTCTGAGGGAATTAAAACAGAACAGTTTATTTCCAAATATTTGTATAGGCATTAGCATATTCTATACAATTCCTGTGACAATTGGTGATGCTGAAATATCCTTCAGCAAAATGAAGAAATTAAAAAAATGTATTCAGATAAAAAATGTGTCAAGAACGACTGAGTAATCTTGGCTTCCTTAGTCTGGAGAGCGATCTTGCTAGGTCTTTAAATTTTTATGATATAATTGACGATTTTACATCCATGAAGTCAAGGAGAGTTGTTTGTTGATGTTGGACTGCAAGTCAGAAATTACAGGTGTTTAGGAATAATATTTTATGAATATAATATATAGTGTTTTAAGTTCGTATCTGTGTATGGGGTTATCTTTTATTTATTTTGCAAATAATTATTATGGTTAGAATAACTGGTAACTTGTAATTGTTACTTTTTTCACTGGGGTTCCGAGTACAGTATTGCATAGGGGCCCATAAATTCTGTCGGTGGCCTGACCATAGCAGTTAATAAAGCGATGAAAGAGTACGATGAAAGAGTAATGGAACAGAGAAAAATTCTCTCCGGCGCCGGGATTTGAACCCGGGTTTTCAGCTCTACGTGCTGATGCTTTATCCACTAAGCCACACCGGATACAACCCCGGCATCGGATAGAATCGTCTCAGATTAAGTTCCAACTCTTGGGTTCCCTCTAGTGGCCGCCCTCTGCACTATGTCATAGATGTCTATGAACGTAGGACCGAAGTCCACACATGTGCTGAGGTGGACTCTTTATGAGTGACTAGTTGGCCGGGATCCGACGGAATAAGCGCCGTCTTAAATCACAAAGTGATTTACGCATATTATATATATATATATATATATATATAGTTAATAAAGCGTCGTAAAAGAACTAACTAAACAACTATTTATGATAATTATCTACTAGAATTGTATACTTTAAAATATTTTTCGGCATTACTTCCTCATTACTAAGTATAATATATTTGTATTGAATGTAGTTTTGTTATTCGTGCTTTATTCTGCTTTAATCTTTATTGCTCGAACTAAGAGCACATTTTCTTCACAGCATTGGAGAGCCAGCTTCCAGCGACAGTATTACAGAAGATGAATGCGTGAATATAGGTGAGAAGACATTCAGATGTGATGTTTGCGAAAAGTTCTTTCTGGACTCTGCAAGCCTCAAAAGCCATGCTCTTTCACACACGCTCAAGAGCCCATTCACTTGCAATGTTTGTGGAAAGGATTGTTTGCAGTTGGACCATCTCAAAAGACACGCATGCGTTGACACGGGAGAGAAGTCATTGTGTTGTGATTTATGTGGAAAGAAATGTTCCAAACCGAATGATCTGAAGAGGCATGCACGTGTACACGCAGGCCAGAAGATATTCGCTTGTGGTATATGTGGGAAGACATTTACGGAGTCGAGCAGTGTAAAAAAACATAAACGTGTACACACAGGCGAGAAGGCATTTGATTGTGATACATGTGGAAAGAAATTTTCGGAATCTGGTAGTCTGAAAAGGCATTCACTCGTACACACAGGGGAGAAGGCATTCAATTGTGGTATATGTGGAAAGAAATTTTCGCAATCTGGTATTCTAAAAAGACATATACTCTTACACACAGGGGAGAAGGCGTTCAGTTGTGATATATGTGGAAAGAAATTTACGGTACCTGGTAACCTAAAAAAGCATAATGCATCTGTACACACAGGGAAGAAGGCATTTTGTTGTGATATATGTGGAAAGAAATTTTCGGAATCTGGTAATCTAAAAAAGCATGTACGCGTACACACAGGGGAGAAGGCATTTAGTTGTGATGCATGTGGAAAGAAATTTTCGCAATCTGGTAGTCTAAAAAGGCATGTTCTCGTACACACAGAAGAAAAGGCATTCAGTTGTGATATATGTGCAAAGAGATTTTCGCAATCTGGTAGTCTAAAAGAGCACGCACTTTTACATACAGAAGAGAAGGCATTCAGTTGTGATTTATGTGGAAAGAAATTTTCGCAATCTGGTACCCTGAGAAAGCATGCACTCATACACACAGGAGAGAAGGAATTCAGTTGTGATATATGTGGAAAGAAATTTTCACAATCTTGTACTCTAAAAAAGCATGCACTGGTACACACAGGGGAGAAGGCATTCAATTGTGATATATGTGGAAAGAAATTTTCAGGATCTGGTAGTCTAAAAAGTCATGTTGTCGTACACACAGGTGAGAAGGCATTCAGTTGTGATATATGCGGAAAGAAATTTTGGGTATCTGTTAGTCTAAAAAAGCATGCACTCTTACACACAGGGAAAAGAAATTCAGTTGCGATATATGTGGAAAGAAGTTTTCGGAATCTGGTAATCTAAAAAGGCATATAACCGTACACATAGGGAAGAAGGCATTTTGTTGTGACATATGTGGGAAGAAATTTTCGAAATCTGATAGTCTAAAAAGGCATTCACTCTTACACACAGTGAAGAAGGAATTCAGTTGTGATATATGTGGAAGGAAATTTTCGAAATCTAGTAATCTAAAAAGGCATTCACTCTTACACACACAGGAGAAGGTATTCAGTTGTGATATATGTGGAAAGAAATTTTCTCAATCAGGTAATCTAAAAAGACATTCACTCTTACACACACTGGAGAAGGAATTCAGTTGTGATATATGTGGAAAGAAATTTTCTCAATCAGGAAATCTAAAAAGACATTCACACTTACACATAGTGTAGAAGACATTCAGTTGTGATGTATGTGGAAAGAATTTTTGGAATCTTTTACTTAAAAAGTATACACTGGTACACAGGGGAAAAGATATTCAGTTGGGATATATGTGGAAAGAAATTTTCGCAATCTTGTACTCTAAAAAAGGTATACAGTGGTACACAGGGGGAAAAGATATTAGTTGGGATATATGTGGAAAGAAATTTTCGCAATCTTGTACTCTAAAAAAAAGTATACACTGGTACACAGGGGAAAAGATATTCAGTTGGGATATATGTGGAAAGAAATTTTCGCAATCTTGTACTCTAAAAAAGGTATACACTGGTACACAGGGGAAAAGATATTCTGTTGGGATATATGTGGAAAGAAATTTTCGCAATCTTGTACTCTAAAAAAGGTATACATTGGTACACACAGGGGAAAAGACATTCAATTGGGATATATGTATATAATATGGAAAGAATGTTCGGAATCGGATAATTTGAAAGGGTAAGGATGCGTATACATGTGACGAGCCATTCAGTTGTGATAAACGTGGAAATAATTTTTCGTAATATACAGTAGTAATGAGAAAAAGAATGAACGTGCACATACAGCCAGAGCTGATAAAAAAAAGTACCTACGTGGACAGCAAAAATATACCTATACTCTTTTTGATTTTCAGAAGGCTTGCATTTAAAACTCTTGAGAATCTTTAAAAATACAAATGAAACGTTTCAAAGAGTGTAAAGTATATTTGGTTTTGCACAATGTAACTAATATTTAGTATTTACTGATATAGTTGATGTGCATTGTAAGTTGCATGTAATCTAGTTGCTATGGAAACAAAATAAATCTCAATGTTGAAATACTGACCAAAAGCACTAGTGCCGTAAGTGAATTCATCCCAAAGAATAGTATACGCCAATACATTCTTCTCATTAAATTCACTACTTTTTCTTTTAACCATTTACAAAATGTAGTATATACCAGGTCATATCTCTGTTTAGATTTGTTCGGTAATAACCGGGCACATCAGTAATCCAATCCTCTTCGATTTCTACATCATTGCACACGTCATCCATAATTTTGCATAATAATTAGAGAATAAATAACAAATTGAATTGCTTTTATGCCTTTCAAAATATGGCGACATGGACAACAATACAAACCAGTGGCGGTGCGTCAATAAGAGCACAAGAGCACGTGAACACCTTGTTTCCATTAATGCACGACTAGTTTTATTATTTGATACCGTATTGACGTAGTAGGGATGTATAATATCAGAATCGAGTATTTTAAACTTCCCGCATCTTGCATAAACTTCTTATGTAAACTTGGCAACATCCGTTCACGTACAAGCCGTGCTCTTTTCGAGTTGGTTACAGGAATTTCACGCATGCGCGGGAGAAAATTGTCTTTAGCTAGCCGCTTATGACTCGTCAAGAGCACAAAGCGTTAAGTGAACATGATGAGTATCTATCCTACAGATGTCAGGTCCATCGATGCCTATCGTTCACGTGCTATATCTCGAGGATGTAGATGTCAGCATCTGACTGTAGGAACGTTTACTTACGTGTACAGTGCTGCTACGAGAGTGTAGTTTGTGAATTACTATACTTCAGTGTCGGCACAATAGCATAGTTTGGCTTTCAAACACGTGCTGGCTGACTGTGGCGGTGGTATGAATTTAAGTATCTGTATGGTAGTGTATAATATTTAAGAATAATATTTACTGGCATGTATTTATAGTAATATATGTGAGTGGGATTACAGTACTGGTATAGGCTATAGTGTATCAGTGTGTTGTGAACCAAAATATATTACTGAACACACGCGTTTGTAAACAACGAGACCGTGGTATGTATTCATTTTTAACAAACGTAAACAATGAACTCTGTTCAAGTAATTTTGAACAGTAAAGAACTGGGTAAACTGGCTTACCAAGAAAAATTGGAAATAAAAAGACTGAGTTTCATTATTATTATTATTATTATTATTATTATTATTATTATTATTATTATTATTATTATTATATGTTGTTTTGAATTTATATACGGTTTTTTTTCGATAGTGAAACATTGGAATCATGACATTTCATATTAGACTAAACGTACGATTGCAAATTCTCTTCGATTTTGGAACCACAAAATTGTGAACACACATAATATTTTATCACGAGCCGCCATTGATACAAACGTATTGCCATAACAACAATATACGAGATTTATCTTCTAATCTCTATCATCATATAATTCAGTTGATATAAATAGTCGTGAAACGTGTAATATATTAGTTAAAATAAAAAATAATCCAGTTCATCCATCGTGTAAAAAATATGCAGTATGCAATACATTACATGTGTAAAGTGTATTACAGAACTCGGAAATTGAAAAGATTGGACCTATTCTCGTCTTTTCGAACTTTCCCTCCTTTCCGTAAATCTCACTTACCACGTTTATATTACAACACACTATATATACATCCTACATTACGCTTTTAAATATAAATTTGGAAATAGTGGATCATATAATTGAGACAAAAATTGTCGTGGTGTTAGGAGCCTCAAATTCTTGTACATGTGGAATGGATGGTCCAGGACGCTGGCATGTAAGGAATAATTCATTTTTTATCGCCACTGCACAGTGTGAAATGTTTAAATTGAGGTGAGAAATATAAGCCTACAACCATAAAAGGACTTATATTTTTTTTTCAACCTTCCTCTAAAGTTAGTGCTGTTGGAATTAAAGTTAACACATTTCAGAGATTTACCGTAAAACGGGCTAATTTCGGCCACCTAGGCAAATTTCGGCTATTATATTGTCCAATTTGTTTTTGTTGTTGCCATCTAGTGAACTGATAGTTTAACTATTTTGAAAGTTGTAATGTTTACTGGATAGAAGTCTCTGGCATCCTCTTTGACTTACTTGCCTCCTCGCGCGAAAACTACAGTACAGTGGCAGCTGATTCCCAGTCAGTGCTGAATAACGTAGCGTGGAAGTATGAAAACAAACTACTGCACAGCTAAATCTTGATTTTGAAAACCAGTCTCTCATTCACTGAATTATTGGGTAAGTATCACTTAACATATATACATATAAAATATACTTACATAACAATTTGTGTTTAATGGAGGACGTGACTTTTCAGGGTAATTTCGGCCATGCCAAGAACACAAAAGAAAAAAGTTTGGAGGTCGCGCGTATTGCAATTATAACCCCGTATATCTACAGAATGCTCTGGAAAAGATTCGGAAAGGCAAAATTTCAATACGCCAGGCCTCCGAAAAGTATGCTGTTCCAAGAACAACCCTCCAAGAAGAATGAAGGAGATTCACACAGGGAAAATCGAGCACCCTTACGTCCTTTCTGCAGAGGTTAGCTAATGTGCGTATTACTATTGTGATTTCAACAGTGATATCTGAAATGTTTAAGTTTCGTGACATACTTAACTGCCTGTTCAAAAACATAGGCTTAAAACATTAGGCCTAACTTTATAATGTATTTCATTAGGAAGAAGATGCTCTTGTACATGGACTTTCCCAATGTGCTTCATGGGGATTTCCTTTGTACTAAAGGACATGAGAATGGTAGTACAAAACTACTTTAATAGAAAAGGAAAAACTGTGTCCCTTTTCAAAGAAAATTTGCCTGGAGAAGACTGGGTTAGAGGAATTTTACAGAGGCATCAAAATCTTTCATCTCGGTTTTCGGAAAACATTAAACGTGCCAGAGCTTCTGTTGGGTCTATTGATATTAATGAATATTTTGATAACTTGGATAAGTCCCTGGAAGGTGTTCCCCAAAAACATCATCAATCATGATGAAACTAATTTTGCTGATGACCCTGGAAAGTGAAGGTCATTGTGAAAAGAGGGACGAAACATCCAGAAAGAATAACAGACACGTCCAAAAGTGGAGTTTCTGTCATGATGGCAGGAACAGCATCTGGAGATCTTCTTGCGCCATATGTGCTGTATAAGGCAAAACACTTACTGTATACCAAGGCTGGACTGAGGGTGGCATCGATGGATCCCATTATAACAGAAATGTTAGTGTGTGGTTTGATCTGGATATTTTTGAGGATTGGTTCCTGAAGTTATGCCTTTCTTACATGAGAAGATTGACTGGAAAGAAAATCATAATCGGATATAATCTTTCCAGTCACCTTTCACTGGAGGTAATCAGGCTGTGCGACAGCAATGGCATAGGATTTATCCTTCTGCCCCCAAACTCCACACATCTGATCCAACCCCTCGATGTTGCTGTCTTCCGCCCATTAAAGGTTGCGTAGAGAAAGGCGCTTGATGAGTGGAAAAAGAACCGGGGCACATGGCCTAAAATTGAATTTCCCATGATATTGAAGAGAGCAATTGAAGGTATTAGTCTTGAAAGATTGGGAAAAAACTTCAAATCTGGATTCCTATCAACAGGAATCTACCCTCCTGTGAACAGGGAGGCTGTGCTGAAGAAACTCCCCGATTCCCAAAAGAAAGGCAGTTCAGAGAAATCTTGGAGTGACTCATTCACGGAATTCCTCAAAACAGCACGCTTGGGTGAGAAAAAAATACGAAATTCAAGGGCAAGCGAATCAACATAAAACCTGGAAGGAGTGTGTCTGTTAAGGGCATCATCCGAACTGAAGTGGAGCTCCAACAAACTGCTTCTACCTCAGATGAAGTGGAATTGATTGAAATTGAGGATTCTTGTAGTTTGGCTGAGACAGATGCTGAGACCTCCACTGCACTGCCAGATTCATATGAAGTAGGGGACTTTGTTCTTGTGCAAATTTTTAGTGATGCTGATAAGACCCAAAGATTCTACACAGCTGAGATTTTAGAAGCTGCTGACACTTGTGTCATCAAGTGCTTGAGAAAAAAAGCAGGGAAAAATCTCTTCTTTGTCTTTCCTGACATCGAGGATGTGTGTACAATAAACAAACATCAAATTGTGAGAAAACTCAAAATGCAGCTTCCTGTAAGGCGTGGAAGATACATTTTCCAGGGTATAACAGACAGCGTCGATATATTTTGAGGGCCTAAAGTGCATTCCTATTTGTTATGTTTATATATAGTAAAATCTTACAGCAAAGACAGCTGGATCCATGTTGTATGGTGTTTAGGTGATTTTGTTCTAATTTACTATTTCAATAAATTTAGAAATTAAATCACTTATATGTTTAATTTTCCAATAAAACTTTAAATCCAAAATAATTTACAGGTTTTCCTATACATTTTCAAGTGGCCGAAGTAACGACATGCGTGTTTAACTTCGAATTTTAATAATATTTCGTTGGTGGCCGAAGTTACCCCATTTCTTGGAAAACTTCGGCCACAATTAAAAATTTAATATAGCAAACAAAATGTTACATGGCAGTTATC
Organism: Periplaneta americana; assembly: GCA_025594305.2. NCBI lineage: Eukaryota > Metazoa > Arthropoda > Insecta > Blattodea > Blattidae > Periplaneta > Periplaneta americana. The sequence continues at coordinate 9,992,530 of JAJSOF020000042.1, forward strand.
TTTTCATGGGATTATACATAACAGATCATGGAGAATGGTCTCGAATTTAAATATGGCTATTAGTTATCATCTTCATATTCAAATTAATAAAAAAACTTACAAAGTGACCAAAGTTAGCCCGTTTCACGGTACACTGGTCATTTTGCGCCAGACATAAAACTAACAGTGGAATACCTACCAATATGCTAGCAGACTATCAGACTATTGTTGAACTTTAGCTCGTGATGTACGTGATGCCCTGCATAATAGAAAATGCAGAAAAAGAAAGCTATAATCTTCTGAACAGTGAATATTGAACTTATTATCATTATATAAAGCAGTATTTTGAATAGGTATAAACTCGAAAATTTCTGAAAATCCATAACCAACAACTGTTTTTACTGTCATATTCGTATTCATGAGGTCCAAATTATATACAAAACATGTACCACATGTCCAACGCAAGAAAAAAAAAATTAAGATTTGTTACGCAGTGTTACCTAGATAGATGCCAGCACAGAGGCGATAAACCTTTCAAATGCGATGTTCGTGTTGAGCGATTCTCTGAGTTGAGTAGTGTAAAAAGCCATGAACAGTTAGTAGCGAGTAAACTTCTAAATGCAATGGTTGCCAAATATGTTTCTCTAGTAGGTATACTCAGGTATTGGTAACAAAGGTTTCTAATGCGATTACAGTGGTTTGTGTTTCTCCCCGTCAGGTAGCCTAAAACCCATGAACGCTTGTAGGCGAGAACCATTTCAAATTTGATGTCTGTGAAAAGTGTTTCTTTTAGAAAATTATTTCAGATGATTTCCAACATGCAGACGAAAAGATTTTGTATTGCGATTTTAGTGGTATGTATTTCTCTCAGTCCTATAAGATAAAACTACATGGATCTTAGCACAAGCAAGAAACTTTTAGCCTTTGTCCACAGTAAACTGAGAATGGTAATACCTTTCAAATACGTAGGTACATTGAAAGGTGAGCATTCGTAATTAATGAGGAAACTTCCGGGAATATGAAGGTTGTTTCACTTTGATTTCATCATACAGCTATTTCCTCCTCGTATTTTTTCTTGTAAGGAGGCTGTAACTTGAAATCTTCATCCATCGAGTCTAACTGAAAAATTCAGTAGAATTCCTTTCAGTATGATACTACGTCTATCTGACTAGATTATGACATGAATTGTATTAAATATTCTGTCATATCTTGTACTCATGAGAGAACACCAACGATCAATTATGCACAAGTAACATCAGAATGCATAATATCGACTTCATATATCACTATTCACATACATATGGATTGTTGTTTCCTTTATTGTAAATCATAAACACTTTTTCAGGCATACAATGTATTGTCATAATTTTATTAAAGTAACCATAATTATATTATCACTTTGTTTCTTATTTGTACGCAATCATGACAATGAAAATTTTTTTAGTAGGTTATTTTATGACGCTTTATCAACATCTTTGGTTATTTAGCGTTTGAATGAGATGAAGGTGATAATGCCGGTGAAATGAGTCTGGGGTCCAGCAGACAATGAAAATATGATGAATTATCAAAAAGGGTGAAATGAGGTTTAGTGCTACAAGTCTGCGAAATATAATGGGCTATGTGAACTATAGGCCTACTGTACTAATTATAATGAGTGGAACAAAATGAATCAATGTGAATATGGGAATCCTTCAACCCTTAAATACAAAAATTGAAATCTATAATTATTCCAACAAGAATAAACTTTCCTTAAAATACTGAAAAGTATAAATTAATTGAAGTAAACCTTTCATGAGAGAACCATTATTCTGTCAAATATTTTATTTTTGAAATAATATCGTATTATGAATTCATAAAAAGGTCTTTCCAGCTGAAAGTTTGCTGAGAGGCTTACAATTAAAGGCTTCAGAGAGGAGACATTGTTGTTCAAATTCACTTTTTTTTTTTTTTTTTTTTTTGAAAACACTACTCTCCGTCCACTGTTCAAAACTGATATGTTCTTCGAGTCATCACTATGCCAGGCTTGTCCTTCGTTATTCTTACCCATTGAATTTTCGACATCTTAAATTTAGTTGTTGCAAGAGTGTCTTGAGGAGCACTTTTAAAGTCATAGATCTCAGACAAGTGAGATACTCACAATGTACATATGGTCAATATTTTATGAAATAGTAATTACTTTTATTAGATATAATGGTACCTGACAGTCGCACTTAAGGTCGTGATTATCGTATTGTGCACAATCTCAGTCTCGGCATAAGAAAGAGTAATCTGAAACAAGGTATTTTCAGCTATCTGCGTCATATATCCCTTATCTACGAGGTAAAACCAATATATTCCTCATCGTAATAACCCTTCATCCTTAAAGACTTTAAAGTTAGAATATCCACTCGCCACTGTAAAGGAATATCGCACAATTTTATCACTGCCAATGTAACTCTGTAAACCAATTTTGAACACTTATCACAGCCACAACACATTTGAATTTTTGTATATGGAATTATCACTACATTAACACATTGATTATTGCACAAAACATAAACAATTAATTAACCAAATGCAATTATGTAAATATGAGCAGTGGAGAGAGAGTCTCTATAATCTGTCCTCGCCATCATGTTCCACTTGTTTCATTAGGTGGCTCTGGAAACAGCGTATAGCAGACATGGCAACGTTTTCAAATTAAATGATACTATCGTGAGGAATGTTAATGCACATGTGTAGTATTATGTGACAAGTTAAAATAGGTTAGATTAGGTATGTATTATGTATAGTTACGGTAGGTGTGTAGTATTATGTGAGAGGTTAGATTAGGTGTGTAATATTGTCAGAGGTTATGTTAGGTTAGATTAGGTGTGTATTATGTATAGTTTTGGTTACATTACGGTTGTTGTGTAGTATTATGTGAGAGGTTAGATTAGGTGTGCAATATTGTCAGAGGTTATGTTAGGTTAGATTAAATGTGTGTAAATGTACCAGTGGTTGACCTTTTAAGGAAAAAAAAATCATAGGCTCTTTATCCTTGTAAATATTAGTCAATTATATAATGCTATAGCCCAAATTACTTGCCACACTTTCTGCCAGCACATGGTTGATAAATATTTCACAAGTACTTTTTTTCTAGTTTTTCAAAACACAATTTTCTAGTTTCTAGTTTTCTAGCGGTTTTTTCAAACACAATTTTATGTTAGTAATTGACCATTTAAAAATTTTTTTTTTTGTATTTGACCATTTTGTTTTAAACCATATGTACACAATTTTATGTTAGGTCTGAATTGCGTTCGGGCGCGGGTTCGATCCATTACCTGGTTGGGTTTTTCCGAGGTTTTCCCCAACCGTAAAAAAATTTTTTTCGCCAAATATCATCTGTATTTGACGCATCTATTGATTTTAATAAAATAAAATAAACCATAAGTACATGGAGAGGAAAACGACAGCAATGATCATAAAGTATTTATTTTATTACAGTAATTATAACACATCAAAGACACATTTAAAACGAGTAAGTATTCCTGTAGTAAACACACAACATTACAACATTTTCTTACATAAAAATGATGAGTAGATGTTCATTTCTGGTATAAGGTATGAGCCACGGCTAGTACACAAGTTTGGACAATGGATTTTCTTTTTTATCTGCTCCCTCATGTAAGTAAGCTTATCTTCTTTATCAGGCCACCAGTAAGAAGAAAGACCACTCTTCACCATAGTGACTATCTCATAATCATCGGCCACAATTTCGACTATTTTCCCTGGAAAATAGTTCCCCTCATATTCCACAATTACGAAATCATTTTTTTCCAGAGTAATTGTATCATTTTCGTCAGAAGAAACTTTGTTCCAGTCAGAACCTTCACCATCACTCAGATCAGGACTGGAAATAGATGATTCTGAATCTGACTCTTCATGCCATTTCTGTTTCTTCACTCTCGGTTTACTTTCCTTCTTCTTTGTTTTTCTCTCATTCTCTTTCATTTTCTCTTCCTTCTTTCTCTCTCTTTAAGCTGCTCTTTCTTTTCTCAATCTTTCTATATCATTCTTTTTGTTCATTTTATTTTGGAAATACTTTCGGCCAAGTTCCCCAGACACTATAGCAGGTAATCTTTCTTTTGGCTTTTTCTTCTGTGGTTTTTTCTTGTCAACAGTGGGACAGAACATATACTTTTTAAATGGAGATGGTACATTTGATGGTCTTGGAATGGCGACATCTTCATTGTCTTCAACCATGGAAGTGTCTTTCAGAGCATCTATCAGTATATTCGTTGAATTGGGGACAGTAATGGAATCATTTGAAGCAATGAATTCAGAAGTTGCACTAGTCATTGATACACACAATGGTCCACAGGTGGTTGTATCTTCTTCCTCTTCATCCATTGGTCCTGTAATGACGGTTTTGTCACTGCCTTCAACTATGGGAGTGACTTTTGGAGTATATTGTTCAAGTGTTACACTTCCCTGAAGTATATTGATTGGTCTGGAAACAGTTGTATCCGCATCCTCTTCAAGAGTGTTGTCATTGAAAACAGTTTGTTCAGATGTAGTGCTCAGACTTTTAAGTTCCGATTCAGTTTTCTTCCACAACAGAAAAAGTGATCGGTCAGAAGGATCTCCTTCCCAATCATATGCAGATAGCTCAAATAATTCCAATTTTTCTTTTCCAATATTTCAGAAATTGGAATCCCTGCTTGATGTATTTCAAATGTTCATGAAAGTCATTCTGCACATCATTCTTTTGCCTGGCACTGCAACTTTCATGTCCTGAAACTCCAGGTATTGTCGGATCCCAAGGATAGAGTCCACATTTGCGGAAGCCACTGGCCAACACAGAATGAGTAACATGCTTATCTACAACTTCTTTCAGCAGTTTTGCAAAATCTTTTTTTTTTTTTTTCAAAATGGGGTTGTCTAAATGGTTGATACGCCACTCATGGACTTGTCGCTTCCAATTTTCTTTTAAAGTACGAAACACAGCAACATCCATTGGTTGTAGGATGTGAGTGGCATTAGGATATAAAGCCACCAAAATAATTCCATTTTGGTCACAGAACTGACTCGTATGCAGAATCAAATGTGAAACATGTTCATCTACAAATAATATAACAGGAAGTGTTACATTATTTATTTTTAGCCAAGAGTGGAAGAAGTTTGCCAAGAATTCGTAAAATAATTCAGACTGCATCCACCCCAAATCACTTTTTCCAAGTGCCCAATTAGAAGGAAAATTAAGTGTTATATCAGGAGGGAGACGCTCATATTTGTAGACCACTAAAGGCGTTACAACACTACCATTGGCACTTCCAGTAATAAGCACTGTGAGACACTCCTTTTCATCCGAATTGACTTGTTGGTAAATTGTCTTATTTCCTTTTCTTGCAAGGACTTTGATTCCTTTCGGATTAAGAAAAAATGCTGTCTCGTCACAATTGCAAGAGTCGCGAGGGGTCCATCAAGTACTTGGAATAGATTATTTGCTTTTAAGTAATCTTCTACTTCTGCAAACCAGCCCAAAATATTTTCCTGTGTCACTGATGCCCGAGACACTGTCAGGTTCTGGCTTATTCGTTGAGATATATTGCTATTTCTCCGCAGAAAGCCTTGGATCCATGTTCTTCCTGGACGATTATCAACAAAGGGATTCTCTCTCTTAAAGTCGGTCATCAAACGTTGAACACTATCCTGAAGTTGCTTCACAGTTACGGGAAACCCTGCTTCTGCCATTTTTAAGACCCAGTTCGCAAGAATGGTTTCTTCCTCAAGACTTAGGATGGTTTGGGGTCCCATTTTTCTTTCAATGGATGATTTGCCTTCCACTTTATATTTCAGTGTAATTCTTGGAACTCCATATTTTTTTGCTGCTGTCCGGATTGGAGTATTGTTAGTTCGTACATCATTGATAGCTTCCCTCATCGTCTCCTCTGTATAATTGCGGAAGTGGCCTTTTATGGCAGGCATAATTGATCTGTAGCAATACAAACAAAATAGATTCAGAAGTTGACACACCATTGTTCTAGTAGTTGACCACCTGGTCATCTATTAGATACACCTACCTAATTACATTAAAAATTATATGAAACGTTTTGGTATACTATTAAACAATAATCGGGACAATTATGAAGAGTATAAACAAAGAATGATATCACTGAGTAATTGACCAGGTGATCAATTATTGAAAATTTGTAAATTTTTTATTCATTACTTGACCACTTCCCTAACTAACTTCCGGTGTACAGTAAACAGACGATAAATATATCTTAATTAATATAAAACATGCCTATTTTGATGTATAATTATTTAACATTGAAATATAATGTATTTACCGTTCAAATTAGCCTTATTTGCAATGTTTCCTTAGCAAATCTGGAAGAAAACTTCAAAAACAAGACAACAGAACGGTAGGTTAAGATTCAGTGTTAGCCATCTTAGATCAGAATGCAATTCTTTTGCGCAGCGTTTTGAGTGTTTACCACCAGATGGCAGAAGCGTACTTTCGCGCTACTGTTTAAATTTTTAAACCACATTCAAACTTAATGAATGTAAATACTATTATAGTCACAATCATGCCATGGTATGAAAGAAAAATTTCACAACCTCGAGCGGGAATCAAACCTGCGACTTCCTGTTCTCCGGTCAGGCGCTCTACCACTCAGCTATCGAGTTCGTCTCACGCCAAAGGCCTGGAATTATCCTTTCATACTGGTGACTCTGTTATAGAGTACTGTCCATAGCGTCTGATCTAGTCAGCACTGCTTATGGGTTGAAAGAAACTTTACAAATGTAATCTTCATCTTACGATGTTTGGAGCTCAGTGGTAGAGCGCCTGACTGGAGATCAGGAAGTCGCAGGTTCGATTCCCGCTCGAGGTTGTGACATTTTTCTTTCATACCATGGCATGATTGTGACTATAATAGTATTTAAATTCATTAATATGTCACATCAACGGACTTGTATACGTCACCAAACATCGTAAGATGAAGATTACATTCAAACTTATTTTAACATTTTTCCTTCGAAATGGTCAACTACTAACACATGGTCAATTATTCCCACATTTACCTTACTTTTATTAGATATAATGGTACCTGACAGTCGCACTTAAGCTTGTGATTTTCATATTGTGCAAAATCTCAGTCTTGGCTTAAGAAAGAGTGATCTGAAACAAGGTATTTTCAGCTATCTGCATCAATATATCCCTTAGCTACGAGGTAAAACCAATATATTGCTCATCGTAATAACCCTTCATCCTTAAAGACATTAAAGTTAGAGCAGCCACCCGCCACTGTAAATGAATATCGCACAATTTTATCACTGACAATGTGACTCTGTAAACCAATTTTCAACACTTATCACAGCCACAACATATTTGAATTTTTGTATATGGAATTATCACTACATTAACACATTGATTATTGCACAAAACATAAACAATTAATTAACCAAATGCAATTATGTAAATATGAGCAGTGGAGAGAGAGTCTCTATAATCTCTCCCCGCCATCATGTCCCACTTATTTCATTAGGTGGCTCTGGAAACAGCGTATAGCAAACATGGCCAAAGCTCGTATACAGGACAGCTTGCTTTATTATCGACTAGCCAATCAAGCCGAAGCTTGTCGCTGACGTCACATGATTCCAGTCAAAAATGTCATGATCAGCTTTTCATATGTTTCCGCGTGGTATCTTTATTGTACGAGGGGGATCCAGGAAATAACGACCGTTCGCGCATACCCGCCGCGCAGCTGACTCCCCTTCCTTGTTTGAAGGTCAACTGGTTTCCTTAACATGTGTTCTCATAATGTTGTGAGTACTGGTTGCAACAAGTCGCCATTGTGCATTTTGTGTTACTTCAAAATGAACGACGTGATTGATAATCCCGCCGACTGTGAGGTGAGGAGTGTGATTTGATTTTTGAATGCCCGACATTTGAAACCTGCAGAAATTTACCGGCAATTGAAAGAAGTGTATGGTGATACTGTAATGAATGAAAGAAATGTTTGAAAATGGTGCGAAATGTTCAACAATGGGCGAACAAATGTCCACGATGAAACTCGACCCGGACGCCCATCACTCATCACAGAAGACCTGAAGACTAAAGTGAACGACAGAATCTTGCTTGACAGGCGCACATCACTCGACGAATTGCATATTGCCTTTCCTAACATCTCTCGTTCTTTGCTTGGTGAAATTGTGTCGCAACATCTTGGCTACCACAAAATCTGTGCACGATGGGTTCCATGGCAACTGAGTGACCAACACAAAACTCAGAGAATGGCCTCAGCATTGACATTCTTGATGCGATATCACACAGATGGAGACGCCTTTCTTGATCAAATTGTGACTGGTGATGAGACCTGGGTGTCTCACAACACCCTAGAGACCAAGCGCCAATCACGTCAGTGGCATCATCCCTCATCACCCAAGAAACCGAGAAAATTCAAACAGACTCTTTCAACACAAAAAGTCATGGCTACTGTCTTTTGGGATCGCAAAGGTGTTCTTTTGCTGGATTTCATGCCAAAAGGCACTACGATCAATGCAAATCGTTATTGTGAGACTTTACGAAAACTACGGCGAGCCATACAAAACAAGAGGCGAGGAATGCTTTCGAGAGGAGTTGTGCTTCTTCACGACAACGCCCGTCCGCACACTGCTGCTTCAACTCGAGAATTACTGGATCAATTCGGTTCGGAAGTCTTTGATCATCCGCCCTATAGTCCAGACCTTGCTCCTAGCGATTTTCACCTTTTCACTAAGCTGAAAGACTTTCTGGATGGTACGCGTTTTGGAAGTGATGAAGAGTTGAAGAAGACAGTGAACACCTGGCTTAATGAACTGGCGGCAGAGGAGTATAACACGGGAAATCTAAAGCTAGTGAACAGATACGACAAATGTTTAAATGTAGGTGGTGATTATGTAGAGAAGTAAAGGAAGCTTCAGTTATGTAACAGACTTTGTTTTTTCAAATAAATATATATTTTTTAATTATTACAACAAAACGGTCGTCATTTCCTGGATCCCCCTCGTAGTTTACTGCTTTAGTTAGGTGTGCATTTTCGACGCAAAACAAAACGAATAATTTTATATACGTCAAGTTACAGTATTAAATATTTCGGCTTAGTGAATGAAGAATTATAACCAGAGTACTTACATAATTTGTTTTCGTGTGGTACTGCGGTGTACTCCTTTAGTTTGCCGTGCATTTCATAACCTAAAAAAATATGTTTATGAATATGAGATTACAATACTGTATTAAATATTTCTGCCTACCGAATGAAGAGTTGTAACGAGTGTAGTCACATAATTTTGTTTTCGTATAGTACTGCGGTGTACTCATTTAGTTTACTGTGAATTTCATAATCTGAAAATATATGTGAAGTTAGAGTACTATATTAAATATTTCGACCTAGTGAATGAAGAGTTGTAACGAGAATACTTACATCATTTTGTTTTTGTGTGGTACTGCGTTCTTCTCCTTTAGTTTACTGTGCATTTCATAATCTGAAAATATATGTTCACAAATGTGAGGTTACAGTACTATATTAAATATTTCGACCTAGTGAATGAAGAGTTGTAACGAGAATACTTACATCATTTTGTTTTCGTGTGGTACTGCGGTCTACTCCTTTAGTTTACTGTGCATTTCATAATCTGAAAATATATGTTCACCAATGTGAGGTTACAGTACTATATTAAATATTTTGACCTAGTGAATGAAGAGTTGTAACGAGAATAACATTATTTTGTTTTCATGTGGTACTGCGGTCTACTCCTTTAGTTTAGTTCACTGTGCACTTCATAACCTAAAAATAGGCTATATGTTTATCAGTGTGAGGTTACAGTACTAGCCTATATCAAATATTTAATGAATAAAGAGTTGTAACTAGAGTACTTACATCATTTTGTTTTCGTGTGGTATTGTGGTCTACTCCTTTAGTTTGGTGTGCATGTCGTAACCTAAAAAACATAAATGTAAGATTTTGTACAAATAAAGGTATGAATGCCAAGTTCAAGTATTAAATGTTTATGCGCAGTGAATGAAAAGTGGGAGAGTACTTACATCTCTTCTTGTGTGGTCTACTGCTTCAGTTTTTTGTATTTTTTGGTAAGTTTTGAATCTTTATCTCCTGATCGTTTAGTCTGTTTCCTGGATATATTTAAATATTTTATTCTAATGAAGAGTCTAGTTCTTAAACAAGTGTGAACAACATCAAAGGGAACGTCACTAATATATCTTCGTACATACTCAGTAGTCCTTTTTAGAACATTTTCTCCTCTCTGGACTTCATTTCCATGAAATTCAATAAAATTTTTTTCAATTTTGTGGAAATTATTCATCCATTTATCTGATGGTTTGACTAGACCACCAAAAGACAAATGCTGTACCCACGATGGAATGCAGTAGTCATGTGTTGCTTGGAGTTTGTGGGTATCGTCACCAAGGTCAGGATATTTGTCTTTAAATTTTGCAGCTACATAACCTGCAATGTATTGCAGGCCATCTTCTTCACACTGTGGTACAATCTGGAATGAAGATCCACTGGGGCTGCTATCAACAATTGTGACAGTCTGACACTCTGAGGGAATGGAATAATTAGAAACAGACACCATTTCAGAATTAGAAGAGATGTTGGTATCAGAAACATCAATTGTTCCAGAAATGTCAAAATCTGAATCTGATAAAGTTATGTCTGCTCGTTTAATGACTCTTGCTACAATATATTCATCAGAATCGTCAGTTTGGATGTTGGCATGGTTTCGAACAACTCCAGGATTTTTTCCTAAAATAATAATCCTGATTCTGTGTATGGAGTTGAGTGGTGAGGGGTGGTCATGTAGGCCGCCTCGGTTGCGAATTTGAGAAAAAAAATTTTCCAAGACATCTTGGTTCAGCCTATGAGTCAGTATATATTTAATGTCATATTTATTCTTCATATCTTGAAATAGGAGTTTAAGAGATGCAATTGAAATTTTGATAGCTTTCTGAAACGTTTGAATGGAATGTTTACCAACACAGCGCAGTGTACAAATAAGTTGTTCCATTTCATCCAAAACCTGATTTTGTTTCTCCAAATGTGCACCATAGGGCATTTTTGTAGGAAGTGAAGAATTAGTGGAGTAGAAATTCATGATATCAAACCTTTGATTCACTAACTCTATAAATTCACCAGTGTTCTCTGCTAGTTTTTTGTTAGGACCAGGTTTGTAATGTTTTAATGCACTTGCTGTGATATGTGAAAGGAGTTGTGTTGCCAAGGGAACATTTTTCCTTCTAGTTCTTTCACATTCTATGTGTTCCAGGCTTAATTTATGGCATGAACTTATCTCTCTGTTTGTTTCCTTTATTAGTACAATCAGAGGAGCATTGTTTACAGACTGTCCATTTTCTAAAACAAACCAGTTTCTTAATCATTTTAGAAGATGTGGGTACATCTGAAAAAAGCCGTATCAAACACCCATGGAAATATAATCGAAATGTCCAATAACCAGTTTCTTAATAATTTTAGAAGATGTGGTACATCTGCAAAAAAGTAAACTGGTTCATTTGACACTGGATGTTTGTAAGATGTGCACTCCATGGAAATTGATAGTTCTTTCCATAAACCTAAGTTCTCTCCACCACAATCACTTACACAGGCAACTACGTTATAGTTAATTTCATGGAGTTCCTTAAGTACACTGTCAAGAAGAGATTTAGTCATTTTACTGTCAAAACCTATGTATATGGGCTGTTTCCATCTTGAAAAAAGTCCCCTTGCCATTATAATTTGAATGTATGAATGTGGCCCTAGAACTTCATCATGCTTCTGATCATACTCATACAGTGAATCGACTTTCATCTCATCATAATATAATACAGTGGCCTTTTCAAAGTCAGTCATTGTTTGTCCCATCATTTTCATTAACTTCAGTACATCAGGCAATATTCCCTGCCTCATTATGAGGGTAGCAGCCTACCTCTGAAGAGAAGATATACTGGGAAGTGGGTAGTGCAATTTTTCTCTTAGAAAAATATGACACCGCTTACTAAAGTAGCGGATTGTAAAGGCATTAGAAATATCTTCAGGACTCCACACAACATGTTTCTTTTTGTTTAATATAATATCTAATTGGTTTTTACTTAACACGTCAGAAAAAATATCTATAATTTTCTGGTTCAAATGGATCATGTGCTCTCTATTCATGTTATCTGAAAGGTCTGTGATTTTTTTCTCTACCTGATCTAGCTTTTTCTGTAATGACTGGATTTCCATCCTGCTATTCATCAGCTGTTCCTTCAGAGTGTTATTTTCTGCCAAAAGTTTATTATATTTTTCCTGTAAAATATCAAAATCTATTTTGTTCACCATCGTTTCTGGAACATTTGACTTCATCATATTAATAGCGTCTGTGTTATTTGAATCTTCCTCCAACAGGTTGTTAACAGTTCCTTTCTGTGCCATTTTATGCATTCTTTTGTTGCGACTTGATGGGACCTCGTCACAAGTGTCAGCTGTCAAATGCAGTGTTGGCACAGCTACAAGAACCCAATAATAATTGTAATTATTAATTAATTTTGTACCTTGTTAATAAATTGAAACTTAAACTCTCTCAAATTAATGTTAGATCTATATACAGTAGAGCACGTGATAGGCCTATTTGTGAATAGGCAATTTGTAAACAAAAATAGCACTTACCTGTTGGTTTTAGAATCCTTGGTCTCTTTACTGGAATATCCAATAATTGTGCTCTGAAATCTAATTCGAAATCGTCACTTTTGAAATGCCGCGAACAAATTCTGCTTGTATTGGGGTTAAATTTATCAGCTCTTCTACACGCGACAATCCATTGGTTCCGAATTGTATTTTCTTTCGGAAAAGAAAAGAAAGAAAGATTTCCAGAACCGGAACTATTATAAAAATCATTATTACAGGTTGCCACAGCACACCTCTGACCTGGCATTATTAAATAACATTAACAGCGTCAGCTCAAACCATATGAATTGTATTCGCGCGGTAAACCAAAGCCACGTGTAGAAATTTGTGACGTCAGTTTCGTTCCCCTCACTCCTCTCCCTTCTCGTCAGTAAGGTCGATAATAAAGCAACCTGTCCTGTATACCAGCCTTGAGACATGGCAACGTTTTCAAATTAAATGATACTATCGTGAGGAATGTTAATGCACATGTGTAGTATTATGTGACAAGTTAAAATAGGTTAGATTAGGTATGTATTATGTATAGTTACGGTAGTTGTGTAGTAGCCTATTATGTGAGAGGTTAGATTAGGTGTGTAATATTGTCAGCGGTTATGTTAGGTTAGATTAGGGGTTGTTGTGTAGTATTATGTGAGAGGTTAGATTAGGTGTGCAATTTGTCAGAGGTTATGTTAGGTTAGATTATATGTGTAGCAATGTCAGAGATTAAGTTAGGTTAGATCAGGTGTGTAGTATTGTGACAATTTTGGCGACACTGAAGACTCCCTTAATCCCTCTCTCAAATTACGTCACATTTAAGATATAATATATGGCGGTGTTCTTCATTCACGCAGAAAGAATTTGGTATATAACTAAGGCACCGTAAGTATTTGGGGTGGGCTGGGTAGGCATACAGCTCTGAAATTGATCACATCCGATATTATCTATTAGTCCAGTCTCATGTTCAAGGTATTTCGCATTGGCAGTGATAAAATGTTGTAATATTCGTTTACAGTGGCGGGTGGATGCAATAGCTTCATTCAATTAATCAGCAACATTATAGTACAAAACTAATAATAGTAAAATTAATAACAATTGAGGATGAAGCCTTGAATTTTGATCGACAATCTGTCTCATCACGGCCATCTGGAAGTTAGACAGCCTTGACCGGCCGAACCTCTCTGTATAACATAATGATGGAGGTACTGCATGAGACAATTCCACGACCGACAGTGTGTTGTACATAGTCCTACGCAATGATGTCCTATTACTCCGAGGAATATGTGGACCAGGGACATGCTATCACATCTGAGGTGAAGTTTGAGGATGATCCGGTGTCAATTTCGTCCACTGTATTGAAACGTGAACCTGAGGTGAGTGGAGCACAAAGAATGCACAGCGTGTTCTTCCAGTATTTATCTTATGTATTGATTGTAACGGACACTACCTCTTTACAACAATACTTGTAGTGCCTTTCAATTTATGATGGAAATAGAGAAAGAATCAACAGTATTTACTATTACATGTTATGTCGTTGCAGAGAACTCTAATGTTGAATTGAAGGTTGTGGACAAGAACATAGTGACCCATAAAATTAGTTATGGGATAGTTTTGAGAAAACTTAATAAATTACAAGTAACAAATGATAATAAATCTAAACATTTCCAACTGCATTCCTCGTGCAAACTCTCCGGCTTCCGCATTTAAGGGGACACTATAGGCTACTGAAATATTTTCAAGTTTCTTAGTTTTTAAGAGTTCACAATAGTGAAATCAATAATTACCATACTTATGAAGCTAGATTCAACCAATTTTGATCACTGGTATGTCAGCTTAATAGTGACAAATGTACAAAACTACATCCGTCTATGATAAGTGGTTTGAATTTTATTAATATTTTATTAAAATATTGAATTAATTTATATGAAAAATCACTTGCTCTACAATTATATCATTGTTAAGTAACATTCACTTATATGGATCTTCACATACATGGGGTCGAAGCTTACTATAGGGTTTTGCTGTAAAATTAATCAGTAAATTATTTATAAAATAGAAAATTAATAGTTATAAACAATTGCTTGTAATTTATCCTTCCACTGTAGGCCTACATAAAATTACAATAGTAATGTTTGTTTCAATGTAATATAAAGAATCGTATAAGTGAATATCAATTAAAAATAATGTAAATTGTGGCTCAAGGGACTTCTTATATAAAGCAATACAATAATTTATTAAGATATTAATAAAATGAAACCCACTTATCAAAGAGGGATGCAATTTAAACATGTTATTATTAACCATATATACTAGTAATATACATTTTGTGAATTTCATCATCGTCATCATCATCATCATCATCCTTGCTTGTATTGGGCCTAGTGGCCCATTATGGTCTCCTGCCAACGCTTGAATGGTCTGCTCAAGAATCTCTTGCTCACAGGATGGTAATTTAAAATTAGGCGTGGAATTTTAGATCGAGGCATTCTGATGACATGTGATCTCCAGTTTTGTCTGTATTTCTGTAGGTATTCCGTAATCGGTTCAATCCCCAGTTCTTTCATAATGTCAAAATTTCTCATGTGATCCATTCTCGTGTATTCCGCTGTACGACGCATAAATCTCATTTCTGCCGCCGTTAATCTTTGTGAATCAATATTACGAATCGTCCAAGCTTCACTACGGAAACAGAGTATAGGTCTGTCCAATGTTTTATAAATTCTGGTGTGCTGTGTTTTTGTACTAAGGTTGGTTTGAATATCTGATTAATTATCTCCATTGCTCTGTTGAATTTAGTAGTTTTCTCATTCAATCTTTTTCTTTTTCATATGAAATTTGGTAAACGAGATAACTAAAATTTTTATCCTTGCTGAATCTTTCGTACACTACTTTTAACACTTGACTATAAATAATTGATTAAATGGTGATCTTACTCGTGTTGATTATGTAAGCATTTGCGGCTTACAGCTGTTTCGGTGCTATTTGACACCATCCTTAGAACCTTTTGTGTCTCGGCGTCATCTCAACTTCGCTGCCTGTTGTGTGGGTGCGTTCGTGTGATGAAGAGTTGAGTCAAATAGTGTGTGTATTCTGAAATTGATTTGTGTGTAGAGGATTTGGTTAGGGTGTGTATTAGTGTGTCTGTATATTTCATATTGTTCTAGTGTGTTGAGTTTTTGTTTCTGGGTTGTATGTATAGGATTTCCATGTCTGTATTTATGTTATTGTATGTGTGGTTAGCATTAAGTGTTCGGTATATGTAGATGTATTGTGTCCTCTGGTTATTGCTTTAATGTGTTCTTTGTATCGAGTTTGGAATGATCTGCCTGTCTGTCCAATGTAGAAACTATTGCATGTGACTTTGTATACGTCTGTGTGGTTGTATTTATTTGTGTTGTTTGTGTGTTGAGATGTCTGTGTAGTGTGTTTTCTGTTCTCTATGCTATGTTGTATTTCTGTTTTCTGAATGAGAATGCGATCTTGTGTGTGTTTTTGTTTTCGTATGTTGTGTGATGTATTTCTTGTGTTCTTGTGTTTGTGTTGTGTTTTGTGTGTTTTTGTGTTTGTTGAGTTTTTGTTTTGTCTTCCTTATGATGTTGTCTATTAAGTTTGGATTGTAACCATTTTCTTGTGCTATGTACTTGATTGTGTTCACTTCTTCATTGTAGTGTTGTTGGCTCATGGGTATGTTGAGTAATCTGTGTACCATTGTCCTGAATGCAGCAGGTTTGTGTTGTGAGGGGTGATTAGATGTGTTGTGTATGTGTGTGGTGGTGGTGGTGATTGGTTTTCTGTATATTTTGAAGGTATGTTTGTTGTCAACTTTTGTTATGGTGATGTCTAGGAAATTTATGGATTTATTGTTTTCAAGTTCTAGTGTGTATTGGAGTTTTGAGTATATTTTGTTTATGTATTGAGCATCGTTAAATAAAACATTTATCCCACCTCCCTCAAATCCGTTTTAATATTATCCACCCATCTACGTCTCGGCCTCTCCAAAGGTATTTTCCCTCAGCCTCCCAACTAACACTCTATATGCATTTCTGGATTCGCCCATACGTGCTACATACCCTGCCCATCTCAAACGTCTGGATTTAATGTTCCTAATTATGTCAGGTAAAGAATACAATGCGTGCAGTTCTGCGTTGTGTAACTTTCTCCATTCTCCTGTAACTTCATCCCTTTTAGCCCCAAATATTTCCCTAAGCACCTTATTCTCAAACACCCTTAACCTATGTTCCTCTCTCAAAGTGAGAGTCTAAGTTTCACAATCATAAAGAACAACCGGTAATATAACTGTTTTATAAATTCTAACTTTCAAATCTTTTGACAGCAGACTAGATGATAAAAGCTTCTCAACCGAATAATAACAGGCATTTCCATATTTATTCTGTGTTTAATTTCCTCCTGAGTATCATTTATATTTGTTACTGTTGCTCAAAGATATTTGAACTTCTCCACCTCTTCAAAAGGTACATTTCCAATTTTTATATTTCCATTTCGTACAGTATTCTCGTCACGAGACATAATCGTATACTTTGTCTTTTCGGGATTTACTTCCAACCAAAAAATTACTCTTTACGTAAATCAGTTACTAAGTTCAGTGGAGAATTTCTTTTTCTATTTATCCATTATTGCTTTAGGGGATTATCTACCACATTATTATTACTCCAAGATTGATGACGTGTTATGATATGTTCAGTAGTGGCTCCATCATTATTGGAATGCCATTCTACTTGATATATTCTTCCCTGGTGTCTTACTTTGGTATGCATCTGGGTGTGAAAGACTGATAATGTTATACCCATTTCGTTTTGAGAGAAGGGAACATTTCGTCTCCACCGTATTTTGATTTATCAACTACTGAAATGGATTGATTCAAATACATTCTAATGAGGAAGGGAAGAAATATTTTTGATAAATTTGGAGACAGCATCAGTTAGCAAAAGAAAAGAGTATACAGCTTAGTTTGACAGTAGAAACTGTATAGAAATCAATGTTAATATACAAAATTTAAACTTATTACAAATATTAAATGTACCACTGGCGAAATCAATGTGAAAATAAAAACAAATCGTAAAATAAGTTTTACCAGGTGATTCAATAAAAGTGTGCTAGAGTTAAACAGAAAATAGAGGATGCTCTAACGAGCATTTTCAGATAATATGGAACTTGAGGTCTGTACACTCAGTTTCGGTGTAAATATGTGGGTCGGCATTGCAGACTACAAGACCATCTCATTGGATCATAACTCCTATCTGCCCGTCTGACTGGCCACTTGTATCCATTTACTTCTGGTTTGTGCAAAGTTTTCCCTTAGTTGTTGGAACATGTACCTTTTGCTGCTAGAATGTTTGGGAATACTTCTTTTCTTGCAGCAGTTCAATATAATTTGAGCAGGAAGTGGTGGTTTTGGTTTTTCCACAGCTTCACTTCATACACAAGAACTATCTAGCCGTCCGGTACAGACAACGAAAAAATATTACTGATAAACTTTACATCTTCTTTACTGTATTAACTTTTTAAGAAATTCCCTGGCCTAGGCTTCGGACAATGAAGAATAACATTTAGAAACTCGTCAGCCGAGTAATTTCTTAAAATGTTAACACAGTAAAGAATAATTCATTAAATTGCGATCTCACTCGTGTTAATTATGTAAGCCGCACATGCTTACTTAATTAACACGAGTAAGATCGCCATTTAATCAATTACAGTATTTATATTCAAGTGTTAAAAGTAGTATACGAAAGATTCAACATGGACAGTAAAGAAGTTGTAAAGTTAGTCAGTGATTATATGTGTTAAAAGTGTATTAGAACAATGAAGAAAAAAAAATTACCTGCTGTCAACAGAACAATCCAGAAGCGTATTAGTTTATTTTTTTTACAAAACTATGCAAATTTTGGATTTAATGCAACACAATCTTAAAATATGCTACAATATATGCACAGTAGTATATCATATGAAGGCATGACCGAAATATGCAAAAAAATATGCAGGATTAACTTTTCGTATTCATCATCACAGATGTTCACATGTTCAAAAAATGTTTTTGCATGAAAAATTTGCATTTGCATTTTAAGAGTCCACTGCAAGAATGATGGATGTCACTTTCATTTCGAAAATGAACCAAGAATGTCACTTTCTTGTCGAAAATGAACCAAGACTGTCAGTGCATAGCTTAAGACATAGAGAATGTACATAGAGAGTTATATGGCATTAACACTGATAGTCATTGTCCAGTAATAATCGGAAAATCACAGTTAAGCTTTGAGCACTAATATATATTATTTAATGTACCGAAGTACATATGATATTTCTATGCAGATATTCTGCGTCATCATACGATGAAAGAGTAATGGAACGGAGAAAAATTCTCTCCGGTGCCGGGATTTGAACCCGGGTTTTCAGCTCTACGTGCTGATGCTTATCCACTAAGCCACACCAGATACCCACCCCGGCGTCGGACAGAATCGTCTCAGATTAAGTTCCAACTCTTGGTTCCCTCTAGTGGCCGCCCTCTGCACTACGTCATAGATGTCTATGAACGTAGGACTGAAGTCCACACATGTGCTGAGGTGCACTCGTTATGAGTGACTAGTTGGCCGGGATCCGACGGAATAAGCGCCGTCTTAATCACGAAGTGATTTACGCATATCACATATATTATTTAATATACCGAAGTATATATGATATTTCCTTGCAGATATTCTGTGTCATCATATGATGAAAGAATAATGGAACGGAGAAAAATTCTCTCCGGCACCGGGATTTGAACCCAGGTTTTCAGCTCTACGTGCTGATACTTTATCCACTAAGCCACACCGGATACCCACCCCGGCGTCGGACAGAATCTTCTCAGATTAAGTTCCAACTCTTGGGTTCCCTCTAGTGGCCGCCCTCTGCACTGTGTCACAGATGTCTATGAACGTAGGACTGAAGTCCACATATGTGCTGAGGTGCACTCGTTATGAGTGACTAGTTGGCCGGGATCCGACGGAATAAGCGCCGTCTTAAATCACGAAGTACATATGATATTTCCATGCAGATATTCTGCGTCATCATATGATGAAAGAGTAATGGAACGGAAAAAAATTCTCTCTCTTAAGACAGCGCTTATTCCGTGGGATCCCGGCCAACTAGTCACTCATAACGAGTGCACCTCAGCACAAGTGTGGACTTCAGTCCTACGTTCATAGACATCTATGACGTAGTGCAGAGGGCGGCCACTAGAGGGAACCCAAGAGTTGGAACTTAATCTGAGACGATTCTGTCCGACGCCGGGGTGGGTATCTGGTGTGGCTTAGTGGATAAGCATCAGCACGTAGAGCTGAAAACCCGGGTTCAAATCCCGGCACCGGAGAGAATTTTTCTCCGTTCCATTACTCTTTCATCGTGTGAACAGTAAGCATTTCAAACTTTCAATTGTTTCTCCTGAAAAATGTATTCCAAATGACATCCATCATTCTTGCAGTGGACTCTTCATATGAATCCTGGTCCTAATCATCATAGTGTTGCGGGCTGCAGTCAAGCTGTGGCATGCAAACACGTAGAGAGCAACTTGTAACGTTAGAAGTCGTCTTCTAACACCGTGTAATAAATTCTCATTTAAGAAGTCTCTTTGTATTGCAGGAACGGATTTCCTTGGATGAGCATGTGACTGGTATAAAAGAGGAATATGTGAACCAGAGCCCTGATCCCACATGTGGAATAAAATTAGAGGAAGTTTCGATACCAATTTTGTACCCTGTCGTGAAACGTGAACCTGAGGTGAGTGCAGCACAGAGAATACACTTTGTGTGTTTATCTTGTGTTATCATTGTAACGGATTAATTACTTCCTTTGAATGTACTTGCAGTGCCTTCCAGGCTATGACAGAGATAAAAATATCTCATTACTATATATTATTACAAGTTATGTCTTGTTGCAGAGAACTCTAATGATGAATTCTTGTCTCGTTTTAGGCTACAAATTTGAAAACCAAACTGCTTGTAAGACTTACTCTTAATGATTACCAAGCTACATATCCCTACAGTTTATTTGATAATATATTTTAATAATTAAGGTCACGACTTCTTTTTGTTTCTGTGTCTTTGTCTAAAATTCTCAATACTTTTTACAGTTTCCAAATAATTGATTTTGCTTTAGATGTAGGTACATTCGTTATTCCCTGTTTGCATTTATTTTTCACCCATTGTTTTGAAATATTTGCGTAGAACATTAGGTTGCCCATAGAGAAAAGATATTTTGTAACTTTGCAATAAATTACGAGCTAATTTTGGGTGAATTCCAGAATAGGTTTTAAATTTTGCAAATTGTTCTTATACGATCGAAAAGGTACAGGATACAAGAAGCTATTGTTTATTATATTTACTCTGTCAAGTGGATTTCATTTTAAAATTAAAAATTTGAATGTACCAATCTTAAAATTACTAGGAATACACATAAAGTGTTTGAATTATCTTGAAATTATTGTAGGTAAACTCCAACTAAGTTAAAAATGTCGGGAAAATTTTCAATTAGACGAAACGTTTGAACGAAATTTCTAACCAATTTTTATCTCTAAACTGTAATGATCCTTGTATTCATTGCAAAGTAATCCCTGTGTACTGCAGCTTTAGTATAATAGTATATGTAGTTCATGATATTGCCTGGCAAAAATTATGGAGCTAGACAGGAATAAAATATTGTGGCGCTGTGTTGCAAGATCTGGTTGCCTCGGGAGTTCCGCATGCCTTAGTGCGAGGGGAAGCGCGGGAAGACGAAATTCGAGCTTCATGGTTGGCACCCAAGGTTGTGCACTCAACTGACCAGTGGTCAAGGGGGAGGGGGGTGCGGGACCCCCCGAGGTAGACCCCCCGCGGATCGGATCCCAGAGGATCCGTGTGATGTCATATGCATTTTCTTAGTGCAATAGCGGCGTAAGTACACTTTATGCAAAAGCGATCTAAGTCGAAAAAATTTCCGTTATAATGCCAATATGGTGTCCAGCGATTCTGGAGGCACTTCCAAGATGACGGCATTGTTTTTCTCGAGGCACTCCCAATATGGCGGCACTGTATTTCTGAAAGCACTCCCAATACATGGATGCAATACCGGCGCAAGTACATTTTACGCAAAAGCGATCTAAGTCGAATAAAAGTAATTTTTCCGTTATAATGCCAATATGGCGTCCAGCGTGGCCCTCCCAAGATGGCGGGACTGTTTCGCAAAAGCGGCGTAAGTAAATGTTAATGCAAAATAATCCTAAATCCAATATTTTGTTAGTTTATTCTCGTGGCACTATCAATACGACTCTCAGATTTTCTCGAGGCATTGCCAAGATGGCGTAAATGTTTTCTCCAGGCACTCGCAATATGGCGTAGATGTTTTCTCGGGACATTCCTCCATCGTTGGCTCTCACAAAATGGCGTACTCGATTCGGAGTGGTTTTCTCGAGGCACTCCGAAGATAAATGCTGCTGGCGGATACCTGCGACCACGCCAAGCATGCAAGTTTTGACAAATTCGGAAAAAAGATGGCCGTCATCGGCGGATCCGGGCGACGTACGAGAGCGCGTGTCTGGATAACACACTGAGCACGCAAGTTGATACAATTCCGACGAAATGGCGGATCCGTATGACGTCACTAAAGAGAGCGCGGTTTATTTCGAATTTTACCTGGACCACACGCCGAGCGTGCAAGTTTTGACAATTTGGAAAAGAGATGGCCGTCATCGTGTGATCCGTGGTAAGTACGAGAGCGTAATTCAAATGAAACTTGGACCACACGCAAGTTCTGACAAGTCCTACCGATATGGCTGCTGTCTACACTCGAAATGAAACTTGTGTCCATTTCGTAAAAGATGGCGGCCATAGGCGGATCCGTGTGACGTCACTGAGCGCTGAGCATGTAAGTTGTGACAAGTCCGGCGAATATGGCTGCTGTCCGCATTCAAAATGCAAGTTATGACAATTTCGAAAAAAGATGGCCGCAATCAGCGGATCCGTGCAGCGTCGCTAACGAGAGCGCGGCCTATTCCTAAATTAAAGCTGAACCACACGCTGAGTATTCCAGTTCTGACAAGTCCTACTATTGGACTGTTGTCTACTATTTTCTCACGAATGACTTTCTTCTCCAAGGACTTCCAATATGGCGGCACTCCCAAGATTGAGTACTCCAAATATGACCGACCTTATCTCTAGCGTATGTCACGGTACTCTGTAACTTTAGTAGCGGCACGGTCAAACTTAAGAGCGTGCCACAAATTTTGCCCGCGTTTCTCGCGACACTCCCAATATGGCGGACTCGGCTGAAAGCCTTTCTTCTCGAGGCACTTCCAACAGATCTCATTTTATCTCAACGCCTTTTCCCTAACATCGGATACAGACCATGCACGCAGGAGGTCTCGCAGCAGGAGTTCTGTATATTTATAACGACACTGTTTGAATCGCAGGTCATAATATCATCAACTACCGTCCAAGATGGAGTGTCAGCGAGTCCTTTGCGAGTGTTGTGGTGCTGCTTATATACATAACAAAGATTTGAGGAAACACTGCCGTGACAAACATGAGAGTAACACGGAATTCCAGTGCAACGTACATCGCAGGGTGTTTACAACATTATCAAACCTGCGACGTCATACTCGGGAGGTGCACAATAGTGACAACTTTCCTTGCGACCTGTGAAAGCATCCTTCAAGAGCGTGAGATACTTGAAGGACAACAAGTCTGCCGCACATGGCGCACGTGTATGTACCATATACCGTAATACTGAATGATTTACATTTATTATTTTTTTTTTATATTTTTCAATAATTATTTGTTTTATAAATGTTACAGGCAAATCCTTCACCTGTGTTACCGTCACAGCATGACGTCGTTCGAGAACCGTCTGCGTCACCAATCCCAGGACCTTCTCATATGACGGTGTCACCAATCACAGGGCCTTCTCATATGATTGTCCCATAGACTTAGAACGCCAATATTAAAACACACAGAAGTTCCACTCTCGCTTCTAACTGATGTGGACATGATAATGCTTATAGAGAGTGGCGTTTGAGGTGGTGTTTGGTCAATTATCTGGTGACTTTTCCCTCAACCCAATACGATATGCTGGACCCTGGACTCATTTCACATTATCAACGATAAATAACGATGTTGATACAGCGTCGTAAAATAACCCCCAAAAAATTAAAAAAATAATGAACATACCGCAGCTGGTATTTGTTACTCGATACACTACGTCGATGCCGATAATCTGTATGGATGGGTAATGTCTCAGTATCGTCCATTTGATAATTTCAAATGGTTATCGAATGAAGATATTGAGACACTGGACGTAACGTCCGTGTCAGATAGAAGTGAGAAAGGTTATATTTTGGAAGTAGACTTGGAATATCCAGATAGTGTGCATACATTACATTCCGATCTTCCATTCTGCACTGAAATGAAATGTCCGCGCAATAGTAAAGTGAAGAACTTAAACACTACCTTAGAAAAGAAAGTGAAATCGTTGAAGCAGGCACTTGAACATGGCCTTAAGCTCCTCAAAATTCATGAAGCGATTGAGTTTAGCCAGTCACCATGGCTTAAGAAATACATCGACCTAAATAATGAAAAAAGAAAAGCGGCCACTAATAATTTTGAAAATGATTTCTTTAAGTTAATGAGTAATGCAGTTTTTGGCAAACCCATGGAGAACATTAGAAAAAGAATAGATTTTCGTCTTGTTTCAAATGCAAAAACCCTTGAGAAATGAATTTCTAAAATAAATTTTGTTGATCGAACTATTTATGACGAAAATCTTGTCGGTGTTCATCTCGCGAAGACGAAAGTGATGTTTGATAAAGCATGTATGTGGGGATGGCGATTTTGGATATGTCTAAGATTCTCATGTATAATTTTCACTATTCGATCATGAAACCCTTCTATCACGATCGAATAAAATAATACTATATGGACACCGACTCGTTTATTTATTCAATTGAAACCCAACATTTATATGAAGATCTGAAGAACATTGCAAAATACCTGAATACAAGTGTGTATCCTACAGATCATCCACTATTGTCGCTTGTGAATAAAGGAACTTTAGGAATGATGAAAGATGAGACTGCTGGCAGGAATATTGAATCGTTTGTAGGATTACAAGCAAAAATGTATGCCCTAAATTTTGGAACCTCTTCTATAAAGAAACTGAAAGGCATTAAGAAGAACGTTATTCAAAATCACATTCATTTCAAGGACTATGTAACTTGCCAGAAGGAAGGAGATACCGCATATACCAAGAATCGGTTAATAGTGTCAGACCGTCATAATGTTTATACTATCTGTGTTAATAAAAAACACTGGATTGTCGTGATGACATGCGACATATTTTGCCAGATGGTATAAACACGTTGGCGCATGGCCATAGATGTCTTGGGAATGCGGGTACTGTGTGAGGAATGTTAGCTCGTTGTTATAGTGATGGACGGGCCTTACTATAATTTTCATGTAATTTTTTTTATATTTCGTATAAGTCACATGTTGTAAATATGTATATAAGCTGTGCACAAAATTTGTATAAAACATTCTGTACTTGTATACACATGGATATCGTAAAGAAAGTAAGGTTTTCTTCTGAAGTTAGGAAACAAGTATGTAATACCTAACGGAGACGAAGAAGAAAGAAAAGGAATATGGATGCATATGGCTGTAGATCGTGAAAGGTTTAAAAAACGAATATTGCAAACAGAGAAGATATTGGAAACAGTGTTAAAGAAAAAATATACGCTATATTAGTCAGCTGATGATAAACTAAAGGCGAATGAACGCAGTGACAGCGCGTAAATTTGTGACGTTTGTATACATGAAACTGGGTCAACACACTGACTGTGCGTGGGGTCTAACTTGTAGAAGAATATGTGTGCTTTGACTGTGTGTTGTCTAGGGAATGTAATGAATTATGTACATGTATGTTCCCAAGTAAATTGTATATAAATTGCAACATTATGTGAATTAAAGATATTACATTAATCCTTGTCTTCAGTTCTCCTAGTTGCGGTTCACTGGCTGCTGCTGCTCTCGAAGGCTGACTTCCTAGCTCGCTCGCATTGGTTAAGTTATGGTATTAAGACGTTACACCAAAGCAACACTCAGATATACTGATGGTCAACAATTTTCTTGAACTGGAAAAGAAGTCTCTTTCGTATTTTACGTGCTATATTAAAAGGATTCTACTCGTGCAATCATTTTGAGTTAAGGCAAATATTAGGTTCTGCTGGAGGCTGGATATATACTTAATAATAAGGCAAAAGAGAATGTTAATTTCGTTATATTAACTCGATAAGATTCTACAACAATAAGTATGTGAAAAAAAAAAATAAAAATTTTGTTATTAAGTTTCAAGGGAATAGAGAATCCATTTGACGCAGCATTATAATAGCGGTGTGGGAGGAGAGGAAAGATCCTTTGTGGCCTGTCTCTGCAAGCCACTGCAGCGAGATATGGGTTTTAAACAGCGGCAGTTTCCCTCTGCTTTCCTTCACCTCTCTACCCCCTGACCATGCAAGACACACTCTCTATGAGCTGACCATCCTCCAGATCCCAGGACGACTTTGAATGCAGTGTCAATTCCAATACAGCCGACGGGCAAAAAGATTATGCATAAGATAATAGTACATATTCCCGGCCAGATGAAATATAAAGCAATTTACCAATAAAAGCTGTAACAATTCTTCTACAAATTAAAATAAATATTATTTTTATTTTCCTGTCAAAGCAGGGAGTGCTGCAGCTCCGGAGCTCTTATGGACGAGCCGCCCCTGTCTTTGCTCCTACAATCCGTTGGAATGCAGAAAATTAGAAAATGCTAGTTGGTCGTATCCTGGTGAAGATGTTAAAGTTGTGAATGCCGATGGGAAATTCAATGTATGCATCTCCCTCAAGCACATACTTGGATTTGCTGAAGATTTCAATAGAATTGTACTTAACACTAGGATTGAATTAATAGGCCTACTTAATCGAGCTCTGGACACTATCAATGTTACTATTGGAGACATTAGCAAAGTTGTGTTAGACAGTGTATCCTGGGTAATGCCAATTCTTCTAGCTCGCCGTTTAAGTTCACTGCGTGTCGAACTCAGGTCTCCCGAACTGCGTCGCCTCTCCTGGTAGACACTGTCAGAGAGTTACGGACCCGCTCAAGTTCACTGCACGTCGAACCCAGGTCTCCCAACTGCGGTTCAATGCACGTCGATCCCAGGTCTCCTAACTGCGGTTCACTGCACGTCGAACCCAGGTTTCCCAGCTGCGGTTCACTGCACGTCGAACTGAGGTCTCCCAGTTTGTTGTTCACTGGCTGCTGCTGCTCTCGCTCGCTTGCTTGAAGACTGACTGACGTTCGACAGTTGATGGCGTTATTTATACATCACAGATATTCCAGAGAATTTCATGTCGCGCGGCTTCTGGACGTTCGAGAACAATCCGCTTCTAGGCGTTTTCTTGCTCTCTTCGCTCCGCCCCGTCGTCTGGGGTTCTTCCTTCCCCGCGTCTTGTTCTCGCTAGGTGCGCGCGCACACTTCCTGATGCGCCATTCTTCACAATATGCTGCAGGAGTTTAAATGGTTAGGATGCAAGGAAAGTCTAAAACTTATGTCACAACTAGACAATTTTCAGGACAATGTGGCTGACTCATCTGAAGAATATGGTGAACGGTTCCATGAGGAACTTAAAACTTTCGAACATCGTTGGGGAATAAACGTGTTGTCTGACTACTGCTGGTGTATCACACGTGAAAGAGAAGCAACACCAAAAGGGAAAGGCATCAGGCGTTCATTCATAGGCAAACTTCAACGGAAGTAATACCTCAGCCTAGTAAGTTTCAAACTTCTTATTGTGTATATTACACGTATATGTTGTGTCTGTAGGCGGCGCTAATCCTCCATATATAGTCCATTTCACCATATTTTTGTTTTTTGTAATATCATGTGTGTCTCTCGTTGCCTTTTTACCGTTTCAACTGTTCCATTCTGCCTCCATTTTCCTGTAATTCCTTTACAATTCCAATGGGTACAGATAATGATGATAATGATGATGATGGTGATGAATGTGCAAAAACCTAACATTGATGTAGAGAAACAGACATCAGTTTCGTAATCAGGGCAGTCGATTTAATCAGAAAATAATATTTTCATGCAAACCCCAGACAGAAAGTAAAAATTTTTCGACCTTTGTAATTCTTGCTACATTGGGGTAATTAAATATTTATTCTAAAGGAAAAGAAGTAACCGATGAAAAATTTGCTAAACAAATTGTCTTTCGTTAGCTAAAATTGTATTAGAATCCAATAGGATATGAATGCAGTTCTGTGTGCTCTTTCGGTAATGGGTCATTCAGTTGTTACGGCTGTGACAAATATTTAGTTATATTCACTAAATGACATAAGATTGACAATTTCTTATATTGTAGGCCAGGCGTCTCAAGGCCAACGCATGAAAATTGTTACAGAGAGCAAATGTAGACAGCGTAGTCAGCAGAAGAGATAAGCGCAATACCCAAAGACAGCCGATCGTTGATTCATATTACAAGCATGAGCGAGCTAAGTCGTAACTGTCGCTGGAGAAATGCCACGAAGCTGTAATTTTGAGTTTTACTGTGACAATAGACGGTTGTTTTCGGAAGGAATAAAATTTGTTAAGTAGTCTGCAATAATAATAATAATAAATTTATTTTCTAATGATATATCAATGAGTAAAAATAAAATATCTGAAGCATGAAGAACCATACATGTTACGTAATTATTTAAGCACAAGGAACTGGCCCCCCTACCCCATTACCTCCTGGCCTAGTTGTCTTTAAGTGGTGCCTTGTTGGTATCACTTGTGAGATTCAGACCTGTCTTCGGACAGTTGACTAAACAAGAAAAATACTTCATTTGTAGTAAATGGTTTTTGGTATCTCTCCTTTTTTTTAAGTTTACACTATATTTAATGAAATAAAATTCAATTAAATAATAATAAAATTACAATTAAACTTGTGGTTGTTCAAGTACGTATTCTTACGATACATCAATATTAATATATTAATTACAATAATAGTTAAATAATATAGTTCGTGATGTTTTCAATAATTAAAAATAACCAAAACATCTTAGAAATTCACAAACATTCTTAAATCTGGTCTCAAATTCTTTTCTGAAGTCCTTCAGTACTTCAATGTATTTGTTGCACTGGTCTTGATTCAAATCACAATTTTAGATTAATAGAGTGGTAACAATTACCCACTGAAATTTGCGACTCCTATAATTTCGCTTTTCTTATGAAAGCTTATATTTCTTCATACATTTGCGGTAATAAGGACATCCTTTCCTCGGAGATGGACACAACATCGTAGCGGTTGCAGATGTTTATTCAAACGTCGCGGTCAATGACGTAATCCAGAGATACACGAACTGCTCCCGCATCTTGTTCCACTTTTACATGGAAAAAATAGAGAGAGGAGGAAGTGCTCCGAGGAGGCCCTATTGAGACGTCTGTTGTAAGCAGTTGAAAAAACTACGGTATATACCTCTAGTTACCTAGTTGTTGATGCATAATTTGAACTCCTTATCTTTTATTTAAGAAAAGGGATAAGGGAAGACTAATTGTTACAGGTGTGACAAACTTTTTCCAGTGATATTCCGCATACATGTAGTTCATTCAGTAACTCTGCTAATTGGCAAGTTTTGAAAGATTAAGACATTCTTTCTGCATCTGTAAGGTTTTTAGAACAAAATTAGGCCTACCTTTTTAAACTTGGATTTACGTTTGACGAAGGTTATACGGAATATTCATAACATGTTACGAGTGTGACAAAATATTTAAAATACGTGTGTGTGTGTGTGTGTGCGTGTGCGTGTGCGTGCGTGCGTGCGTGTGTGTGTGTGTGTCCACAAAATTTTACTGTTTGATTTTACTGTCCACGCTTATTTATACTCTTGATTGTTTCACCATTTTAATTATGGCAGAAGCTTTCTCCATCGATAAATGTTCCTTCTGCCACCAGAGTGGTTCAGTCGGTGAAGGCGCTTGCCTGCCAGTCTAAAGTTGCGTTCGGGTGCTGGTTCGATCCTCGCATGGG
Organism: Periplaneta americana; assembly: GCA_025594305.2. Classification (NCBI taxonomy): domain Eukaryota; kingdom Metazoa; phylum Arthropoda; class Insecta; order Blattodea; family Blattidae; genus Periplaneta; species Periplaneta americana. The sequence goes on from JAJSOF020000042.1 coordinate 10,022,255, forward strand.
CTGATTAACTGGTTGGGTTTTTTCGATGTTTTCCCCAACCGTAAGGTGGATGCCAGGCAATCTATGGCGAATCCATCTCGCTCTCACCATTCTTATCGACGCTAAACAACCTCGTAGTTGGTACAGTGCGGTTAAATAACTAACTAAAAAAATATGTTCTTTCTTTTGCTAGATCCATGAACTCCTACTATAGCTAACATAGGAAAGAAAACCACGATTGAAGTTATCACTCGATTAAAAGTTTAATTGTGCTGTTTATGGTAAAATGTACATTTTTATTTTTAAATGCTATATATCCATGTCTCCTGGACAGCGTAGAGTATTTTAACATACAGGAATAGGCTCTTTATGGAAAATAATTATTTTACATATGAGACACGTTGACATGGCATGAACCCATTGTAAATTATGTTATTTGCTGTCTATTCTTAGGAAGAGCAGAGTGCCTTGGTCACAGTGAATGAAGAGCAAAAGGTGGAAATAACGGTAGAGGAGAACAAAGTTTTCACCGAAAGGTAAGTGTGATGTGTGACTCTTCCGTAGAGAGTTCATTTTGTTTGAAATTTCCGTTCTCTTGACTGTCGAAAAGCAGTTTCGGAAGGACTTTGTCTGAATAATACATCAATATAATCAGCCATTATATTCACACTTCACGTTTGAGTTTATCAAGAAAATAGGGAAGTGGGAAACAAACCAGAGGTGGTGTGCTACCCCAAGATTTTCCTCTGGCATACCTCGATTTAAAAAAAAAAACATACCCTCTACCTTACAACATAGACATGAATGATGTATACAATAAATTGTTTCGTGCAGTCAGTAACGGGGATCTTTGAAGCTTACGCAACACATTAAATTTCTTAATAAAATAATTTCAAGTTACTTCAGTTATTTACTAGATTGTTTTATAAATGTCCATTGAGACATCATTTAAAATAATGTTAAGGCTTCAAAGTGCCTTAATTATTACTAAAAAGAACAACAAAAAATGACAGTTACTAAATTGGCAACAATGGCCACCAGAAGCTACAGATCATAGCCTTCTATACTTGAAATGCTACCGTTGCAAGCATTCCAGGGATTGAGTTTATCAAATAAGTGCGTCTAAATACACACTGAATACAGTTCCAGAAGGCTGTGGTTTAGATTTGCAAGCAAACAGATATTATTACTCTTTGCTGTGAAGAAATGTATAAACAAATTTTTGACGATCAAATTTTCTTCAGTGACTGTATGTCATTTTCTACTAACGGTATGTTTTCTGGCCATAGAAACCAGTGGCGGTATTTCATACCGTCGCATACCGTCACACTTCCCTCGCTGATTATACATATGGGTTGAAATAGATAATTTAGCCAACGCCATAGCTCAATTGACTATTTTGCTTGCCCGCCGATTCGGACTTGCGCTCGGGCACGGCTTCGAGTCCGTTGGGGCTGATTATCTCGTTGGGTTTTTTCAGAGCTTTTTCCTAGCCATAAGGTAATTTATGTCGAATCCTCGCCTCATATTATAATCAATCCAATCGACGCCAAATAACGCAGTATTTTATACAGCGTCTTTAAGTAACTAAGTAAAAGAAGTTATAATGGAATTTCAGTTGCTTTAATAACCTGCAATCTTTTCTTTAACTTTGATTTTAATATTCTGTGTTTAAAAATAATAAATGTGCCCAAAGTCATCTGACTTTCGACACAGAGGTTTTGTAAGGAAAGAAGCCAACTAAGATTTGACAGACGTCATATTTCCTCATAAATTTTGTTGTATAGATCAATAACAAACAAAATATTGAAACAGTTTTTATACATCAAACGTTACATTATTTACAAGGATGTATCTCTAATGGTAATTTATCTCTGGGTGAAATAGGTTTATTTTGGTTTGAATATTCATTAACTGAATGTATATTTCTTGTAACTGTTTTATAAACTCATGTTTATATTTTCGTCAGAATTGCAGTTACCAGTGAAAGGACTGTACCATCTGAATTCGACAGTATTGCACTTGAAGAGAACGTGACTGTGTGTGAGAATATCAACATTCTAGTTTCTTCGGAAATATCTGTGCGGACACACGATCAGAAGCAATTAGACTTCGAAGCGAATTCGACAAAAATCCAAAGGCACAGAGGCAAGAAACTTTTGAAGTGCGATGTTTGTGGTACATGTTTCTCAAATTCGAGTAGCCAAAAGAGACATGAATGTTTGCACGCAGTTGACAAATCTTTCAACTGTGATGTTTGTGGTAAATGTTTCTCGGAGTCGAGTAGCCTAAAAAGACATGAACGTGTACACACAGGCGAGAAGCCTTTCAAATGTGATACTTGTGGTAAATGTTTCTCCGAGTCGAGTAGCCAAAAAAGACATGAACGACTGCACACAGGCGAGAAACCTTTCAAATGTAATGTTTGTGGTAAGTGTTTCTCAAATTCGAGTAGCCAAAAGAGCCATGAATGTTTGCACGCAGTTCACAAATCTTTCAACTGTGATGTTTGTGGTAAATATTTCTCGCAGTCGAGTAGCCTAAAAAGACATGAACGTGTACACACAGGCGAGAAACCTTTCAAATGTGACATTTGTGGTAAATGTTTCTCGGAGTCGAGCAGCCAAAAAAGACATGAACTGCTGCACACAGGCGAGAAACCTTTCAAATGTAATGTTTGTGGTAAGTGTTTCTCGGATTGGAGTAATCTGAAAGTTCATGATCGCTGGCACACAGGCGAGAAACCTTTCAAATGCGGTGTTTGCGGTAAGTGTTTCTCGCAGTCTAGAAGCTTAAAAGGTCACGAACGCCAGCACGCAGGCAAGAAACCTTTCAAATGCGGTGTTTGTGGTATGTATTTCTCCCAGTCTTATAGCGTAAAAGTCCATGAACGTCTGCACACAGGCGAGAAGCCTTTCAAGTGTGATGTGTGTGGTATACGTTTTTCGCATTCGGGTAACTTAAAAAACCATGAACGCCGGCACACAGACGAGAAGCCTTTCAAATGCGATGTTTGTGGTAAGCGTTTTTCAATGTCCAGTAACGTAAAAAGGCATGTACGTCTACACACAGGCGAGAAACCTTTCAAATGCGATGTTTGTGGTAAGCGGTTCTCGCAGTTTAGGAGCCTAAAAGGCCATGAACACCGGCACACAGGCGAGAAACCTTTGAAGTAAGTTTGTGGAGTTTCCTGATCTGACTAACCTAAAAAGATGTAAACGCCTGCACACAATAGAGTAAACTTTCAGGAGTTTGGATTGTGGTATCACCAGCGAATAGGGATTATACAGTATGGACACTTCGCGTCGGTACCTTTGATGTAGCAGGACTGATTTCAATGACCTTCAAACCAGTTTGGGCGTGAGTTTCTGCTTTCTGCCAGGAGTTGGCACTGACATCACACCAGCCAGCAGTCGATACAGCGGAAATATAACACAATTAATACATCTAGGTACATTATGTACTCAAAATAAATTGGACCAATGAAATAATAAATCCGTCATTAACTGTAATGTCTAGTCTCTAGAGTTCCTTTATAATGAGAGTTGAGACGTTGACCCCAACAACAATTAAAATATGTAATGATTTGATAACGCTGGAAATGGAAAAACAAAACTCCTATGAGAAGTAAAACCATATTCCTATATTATAGTGTATACATATATTAAATGAATTTGATACATAATTTTATAATGTCTTATATTATTTTATAATATAATTTATTATATATAAAATATAACAAATTATTATTACATCTAGTATGCCACTGAGAAATAATGAAAAGCTGTTAACTTGAATTTATCTGAAGCAAAGCGTTACTTAATTATGCAATAAGGTAGGCAATGTTTGGATCCTGTGTCTCAACTCTATTCTCAATTATTATCTTAGCGTGTGCTCGATTACACTAACCTCTAGTTGAAAGTGGAACTAAACGAAAGAAACAAAACACAGGAAAATGGCTCAATTCTTTATAATCCCTATTCGCTGGTATTACGTTCACATAGCACAAAAGATCATTAACACCTGCACACGGGAGATAAGCTTTACAAATATCGTATTTGTGATAAGTGTTTGTTGCTGAGGAGTAACCCAAAAAGGCATGAACATTGCCACACAGGCGAAAAACGTTTTAAATGTGATGTTTGTAGTAAGTGTAATAATTGTGTCCTGCGGTTAAGTGATTTAAGATGCCATATGCGCATGCACATAGGCGAGAAGACTTTCAAATATGATGTTTGTGAGAATGTTTTGCTGATAAGCTTAAGTAATCATGTACTCAAACATGCCGGTAACAAACGTGTCCTTAAATACATTGACAAGAAAATTTTGTAATGCGATGTGTATGGTAGATATTTCTTACACTCCTGTTACCTAAAAGTTCAGGACCTTTCGAAGTCGTGTCTGTCGATTGTTTTTCTCTCGTGAGGTAAATTCAAAATGTCATACAGTCAAATCATACTGGCCCTACAATATTCTACTGCGATACTTGTGGTAATTCTGTTTCGTAAAAAAGAAATCAGGAAATTCATAACTGAACCCTACAATTTAAAAACCATGTTGAAGCCGATAAGCAGTTATATAAAACTGGGTTCAACAAGGTCCGTCCATGCTTATCTTTGAAACAAAATAACTAAAAGTTATTTGTACACATTATGTCGTAGAATACATAGGAGTTTGAATGTGCATTTATGTGATCTACTGTAGTATATAACACTATTAAGACTACAGAAGTTGCAAACATTAGTTATAAAATACAATTATAAAATCGTATGTGATTAAAATTTAAAATTAAAAAATCAACAAAATGCTTATGTAAGCTGTTATATCAATATAATGTTAAAACGAGGATGGACTAACAAGAGTCTAGCCCCTGCGATATTACTATGGCTCCAAGGACATGAATATCACCGGAATAAGACGAATGTCTCCGAACGAATGTTTCCGACAGTTTGTGGTAGTTTTATTGTTTCGCGCCTCTAAAATATCGTCTTATTGTTTCGCGCCTCTAAAACATCGTAGTTTGTTTTCTACAGTGTTTTAGTAAAAATTACGTGTGTTGTAAATATATAACTCGTCTGTTATTTTATATAGCCTACAAGTGTTTAGATATAGTATGTTTCGAACAGTTTCTGGTAGTTTTATTATTGTCGTGATTTGTTGTTTCCTGCAGTGATTTAGAAGATATTACATGTTTTGTAAATATGTGTTTGTTGTTTTATAATAGTTTGTAAGTGTCTAGATGCCAATACTACGATAATTAACATGCCTAAGCAATATATCTGTTCGGAATGTGGGAATAGCTATGACTATAACAAAAACCTTAGGAAACACATGTCAAAAGAACACCCTGCTAAATTAGGTGATATCGCTCCGCTGAAAAAGAGCCAAAAGTCCTATGCACACAAGTGTGAAAGTTGTGATAAACAGTTTAATAATCAGTACACTTTAAAATACCATGAAAGAAAATTTCACGGGGCTGGATACATTCATGAAAACACATTGAAATGTGCTCTGTGCGCTTTCACAACTGCTGTGCAGAAAAGTTTACATGAACACTTGGAATTAGAACACATTGTTTCAATTAAGCCAGAACATCAGGAGTTTTCGTCATTAGAAAGTTTTTTGGAATGGAAAGAAGATGTTGAAAAGCAAACATTGTCAAAGTACGTAAAAAACGTGGTTCACACCGTGGAGCTGACAATACAATCAGACATTATTATGCCTGTCATCGATCAGGATATTTCTGCTCTGAGAGTAAAGGGATTAGTCACGCGAAAACTCAGGGAAGCAATAAGATAAATGGCATCTGCCCTGCGGGCATGAAGGTACTTGAGTGTGAAGATGGGGCCTACAAAATTGACTACATACTCACACATGTCGGCCATGAAAATGATATAGCTCATTTGAATCTTACAGATTTAGAAAGGAGAAGTTTGGCCTCAGATATAGCCAATAAAATTTCGTTTGACGCCATACTGGACAAAGTCCGGGATTCTTTGTCAAATAATAAATTAGATCGTATTCATCTTCTAACAAACAAAGACTTATATAATATTGAACACTGCTACAATCTATGTTCCTCGTCTGTGAGACACAGCAATGATGGCACTAGTGTCCAGGAGCGAATGCTAGTCACGAAAGTTAGGCTTGCTCTTTTATTCATAGGGGAAGATGGAAGGATATAATAATTCATAATTAATAAAAATAATCAGACCCACATAAATAATTTATTTTATAATTATGAAATCATTATGAGTCAAGGCCCACACCAGTGGAGTAACGGTTAGCGCGTCTAGCCGCGAAACCAGGTGGCCCGGGTTCGATTCCCGGTCGGGGCAAGTTACCTGGTTGAGGATTTTTCCGTGGTTTCCCCTCAACCCAATATGAGCAAATGCTGGGTAACTTTCGGTGTTGGACCCCGGAATCATTTCACCAGCATTATCATCATCACCTCATTCAGACGCTAAATAACCTGAGATGTTGATAAAGAGTCGTAAAATAACCTACTAAAAAATTATGAGTCATGGATCATATTCACTTATCAGATGTAGAAGTTCGATATAATATAACAAACATGGCCAACAAAACAGTTTATTTAGTTTTTTCGACCCTGCCAACCAATGCATATTGTTGTATTGAGCTGCAATGAACGAGCGCACATATTCTCTATAATGTCTGTCTTCTCTTGAATAGTCCTTCGGGAAAATGGATTTAATGATAAGGTTTCAATAAACAATTCCGAACTCATTGCAATACTTCAAATTAATGTTTAAGAATTAATAATACATGCAGCAGCTAACACATCATTCCGCTCATACAATTACATTGCACTCGCAAATCACAGCACATTCCCGCTGTCAATACTGCTCTGTGTAACGTTAAATAGTCGTTGGTGTAGCTCTCGGACCAGAGCTTCAAACAACACATAACAGAAGCACGTGCGCCTAGGACGGACTAAGAAGGAAGGCATTTGCGCGCGCATCATATTCTCGCTATTTCTACGTCTTTCCTGTAGTTCCGAGAAACGAGCAAGCGTTGCGATACTTGCGGTGTGTAACCTGCGGATGGTATGACGCCTATGTAATGTTCAAAAATCAAAATAAATTTTAATATACGTAATCCCATCTCCAGAAATACATATTCTACGAAAATATTGGGCTTGCGCAGCAAGCATAGCATGCCCTGAGAAATCGCCCCTGCTAGTGTCGAAGCTTGGGTAAATGAAATGAACTCTAGTGATAATTCTTGCGTGCTATTTTATAAACCGCAAGACACATTAAATGATAAACACCGGGTTTTTAGGCCAATGACTTTGTGTTAATTATTATGAACAATGCACAGCGAGAAGTCTTAAAAAGTATGGAAACTATTGCATCTGTATTGACAGAACACATGGAATTAACAGTTACGGTTTCGAATTGATAACACTTCTTGTACTAGACGATATGAGACAGGGATTTCCTTGTGCCATTCTCATATCTAATCGAAGTGACCAGTATGTTCTTACTGTGTTTTTTGATTACATAAGAAGTTGGAAAAATAAATCCCAGTGTATTTATGTCCGACATGGCAGAGTCATTCTTCAATGCTTGGTCTTTAATAATGGATCAACCAATAATGAGACTTATCTGTTCGTGGCACATAGATAGGGCATGGAGAAAGAACGTTTCAAATGTAAAAGGAAGAGAAAAACAAATTGAAGTCTACAAAATAATGACACTGATGCAAGAATGAGACGTTGAAGCGTTTAACATGATGGTTCCAATCGTAATGAAACGATTGATTGATGATCCGGAAACAGCTGAATTTGCTGCTTATTTTCGTGAAAACTATTTGAAGAATGTAACATCATGGGCTTATTGTTACAGAGTAAATAGTGGCCTTAACACCAACATGCATATTGAAAGAATGCACAGGACATTGAAGTATATATATTTACATGGTAAAAATGTAAAACGTTTGGACAAAGCAATTAATGCTTTAATATCCTTCATGAGAGATAAGCTGTATGACAGATTAATTGTTCTCACGAAAGGTAAGGTCACAAGTAAGCTTAAAGACCTTAGAAGCCGACATAAGTGAAGCCTTCGTCTCAACACTGACATAATAAAAGAAGAACATGGTTGGAATATACCGTCGTCTTCTGACGTAAAGCAGATGTATCTTGTACGAGAAAATAATGTGCAGTGCAAGTGCAAATTAGTATGCGAAGAATGTAAAGCATGCATTCATAAGTACACCTGCACATGCGTAAGATTCCAGCATTAAATGGAATATGTGCAAACATATTCATAGTATTTGCTTTTACAAAATCAGTCAGAATCAACTTCAGGATGTTTGTCTCAATGTTTCAGAAAATAATGAAGGAGGAAATTATAGCAATGACGATAATGAAAATGATTTGTTCATTCATATCGATGAAAATGACGCTAGTGAGAAAGGCAATATTATAGAAGAGTTTACGAAGAAAGACATTCCACATTTCTCTCTCGATTTAGAAAGCCAGAAAGAAAAACTGGCAGATGAAATGCTAAATGTAATTAAGGGAATAACAACAGCAAACGAACTTGAAGTTTATAAACGACATATGACATCACTGAAAGCTACCTTAGATGCTGTTCGTTCTAAAAAAGGATGCGACCATATAAGACCATGCAAATCAAATCTACCACATAAAGGAAATATAGTTCCTCAAAGACGGTTATTTTCTACGAAAAAAAATAAAAGAGAAGAAAAGCAATGTCATGGCGAAACCTAATGATACAGAGATTCAGAACATCGCTGTTTCATTAATTCAAGAAAATTGATGTGGCAGATCCGTTTAATAAACTTGTCTCCAATTTAATTGTATACATGATAGTGTAATCTTGTAGTAGTGTATTTTATTATATAGTATCAAACTCAGTTAAGTGCTCATAATATGTTTAAACGGTGCAGTGAAAATTTGAACTCAAATGGAGTATCTTTAAATGACTTTTCATGGTACCGGAAGGAGGAATCGAAACATCTGCAGTAAGGAATTGCATTATAGCCAAGTCCACATTTGGTTAAATCAGGTATGTTCATGTTCGTGTCTTAAAACTACTATTCTATATTTCAACCTGCCCTCATTATTATTATTATTATTATTATTATTATTATTATTATTATTATTATTTATACTCGTACAACTCTTCTTTCACTCTGAGAATCTGCTTCCCCTATTCTCGCAGCTGCTGCTCGAGTCTTCACTACAGTTGTTGAACAGTCTGTGATAAGGGGATCGCATAATCCCAGTGCATGTCTTGTGCGTAGAATAAACACAACTGCAAACAATGAATACTGTATGAGAATTGTATCATATAGAGACGTAATTCATATCGTGGGCTTACAAGGAAAAGGTATTAAGTCCAAAAATGTGAAAAAATGTGCACGTAATACCTTCTGCCTGTACACCTCAATATCACTTTCAGAATATCTGTACAGGCAGAATGATTTTACCGCGTAACCTGATCAGGTACACAGTGATCAATGCTAGTGATTAACATTGATTGCATACTGAATATTTTTCTCATAAACATGAACAGTTATATGAACAAGAGGAAGGAAATTATTGCAGGTTGCTAGTAAGTGATTCTTCTTGGTAGCCAAAAAAATAACTACTGTAATTACTTTAACACATTGAGGTGAAGTTGCTATTTTTATCCTGTATTATTTGTTTAATCTTTTTTTCTGTATCCAGTAGGTTCATTATTAAAAATATTTAAATGACATTTTATAACATTAAAAATAATATCAAAACAATAAATTCTAAACTTAGTCCACCTAATGACAATAAGGTAGTAAATATTAAAAATTTTACTGTGGATGTTCCTCTTTTATTAAAAATATTTGATTAATAAATTAAATTGGAGTGCAAGTTGTATAGGTAACCTCTGTTGACCAAAATCATTCCATTCCTTTCACTTTGTATAATTTCTCCCTGGTGCCCATTACACTTGATATATGAGCAACTGCAAATTTAAAACTGTATATGCTTACAAAATAGAAATATTACCATGGATATGGATATAGGAATATTGTTGGGCGACTGTACCTAGAGTGAGGGTAAGAATGGAATATGTTGGGCGAAATATCTTTGGATTAATATTCTTGGATGAATTTTCTTGGGTGAAATACTTTGGGTGAATTGTCCCTTGTGTGAAATATTCATGGATTAAATGGCCGGATCCCGATATGTCAGACAATTTAAGAAAAAAAAAAACACTACAAAATCGAAAATCGCGCGTTCCAGGCGATATTCCGACAGAAATTATAAAGTTAGGAGGTGAAGACATGATACCGTAGTTAATGCAAATTTTTAATATCTCAAATAATTGTAGTACACCAGACGACTGGAAATCGGCTTTCACAATCCCCATACATAAATCAGGAGACAAATCGATGCGAACAATTACAGACCTGTCAGTCTCACATCGTTTCCTGCTACATCATTTAAAATTAAATTATGGTTTATTTAACGACGCTCGCAACTGCAGACGTTATATTAGCGTCGCCAGTGTGCCGGAATTTTTTCCCGCACGAGTTCTTTTACAAAAATCTGAAAGTTAGAATTTATAAAACAGTTATATTACCGGTTCTTCTGTATGGTTGTGAAACTTGGACTCTCACTCTGAGAGAGGAACATAGGTTCAGGGTGTTTGAGAATAAGGTGCTTAGGAAAATATTTGGGGCTAAGGGATGAAGTTACAGGAGAATGGAGAAAGTTACACAACACAGAACTGCACGCATTGTCTTCTTCACCTGACATAATTAGGAACATTAAATCCAGACGTTTGAGATGGGCAGGGCATGTAGCACGTATGGGCGAATCCAGAAATGCATATAGAGTGTTAGTTGGGAGACCAGAGGGAAAAAGACCTTTAGGGAGGCCGAGACGTAGATGGGAGGATAATATTAAAATGGATTTGAGGGAGGTGGGGTATGATGATAGAGACTGAATTAATCTTGCACAGGATAGGGACCGCTGGCGGGCTTATGTGAGGGCGGCAATGAACCTTCGGGTTCCTTAAAAGCCATTTGTAAGTAAGTTGTAAGTAAGTTCTTTTACATGTCAGTAAATCTACTGACATGAGCCTATCACTGTTAAACAGACTTAAATACTATCGACCTGGGCCGGGATCGAACCCGCAACCTCGAGCGCAGAAGGCCAGCGCAATACCAACTACGGTACTGAGGCCGACCCTCCAAAATAATGGCAATCTAATAACACAATACTATATTCGCAATATTTTATAAAATAACAAATACCTGAACAAAAACCAACATGGCTTCAGACCAGGATACTCTTGCGAAAGTCAAAACACATCCTTAATACAAGATTTATCCAATAAAGTTGAGAGAGGGAAGAATAGATGGAGTTGTGATCGATTTCGCTAAAGCTTTTGACGTAGTGGCTCACGAAAACTTTTAGAGAAAGTAAACAGGCTTCCAATAGATAATCGAACAGTAAGATGGATGTATAAATTCCTAGAAAACAGGATCCAAAAGTTCAAACTAGGAAAATAAATATCGGAACTAGCAAATGTAACTTCAGGCGTTCCACTAGAAATACTACTTCTCAGATAAGGTTATTCGCGGATGACTGTATAATATATCTAAAAATTAATTATGAATCCGATATCGCGCCTTACAAAACCATCTTAATATTATTGAAACCTGGACAATAGAAAATAATATAAAAATCAATGTGAATAAAAGTAAATCAATATCCTTCTCTACAGAAGACATAAAGAAATTTGTCTCAACTATCAACTGAATGGTACATCAGTGCCACAACTGAACACTTGTAAATACCTGGGTTGGCAAGAACAAGTCACTAATTTTACAAGGAAAGGCTGGAAAGCACTACATTTCTATGCGTATTCTTAAGAAAGCTAACTGAAGGTCAAAAGAATTAGTATACAAAATTCTTGTTCGTTCAATAATGAAGTATGGAGCAGTAGGTTGGGATCCCTAGAGACAAAACCAAATTGATTCAATAGAAAATGTTCAACGCAGGGCAGCAAAATATATCAAAATGGGAAACGGACATGGCAAAGAGATAATAAAAGACTTAGGGTGGGAATTTTAAAATCAAGGAGACGAAAAATGCGACTGACATTCTTTAATGTACAAATGGAAACACAAAACATGGACAGACATCATTGGTAGATTAGTGACACAATCACACTTAGGCAGGGCTGATCATATTAATAAGTTTAAATGCAGAAAGCAAAGAACGGACGTGGCAAAATTTTCCTTCATTGACCGCACAATAGTAGACTGGAACAGCTTACCTGCGGCAATCTTCCATGGTTGTCCTCTCAAAATCAATACATTGAGAGAAAGGTTGAGACGAGTAGACTGAAAATTTAATTGTAGCAGCAGTGTAATTATCTAAGTCATAATATAATTAATTAAGTTCATATGTAATTAATTAATGTGACTTATTTATTACTGAAGTTGAAAATAGTTGGGTTTAATAGAAGTATTTCTAAGTTGCGTTTACTTTATTTATAGTAGGCGGTATTATGGCATACATATATGTATGTACCATGGTCAGATCTTTCACTGCAAACCCAGTATTCTCAATCATTCCTATTTTTGCCTTCCTCTTAGTCTCCGCATATGATCCACATATCTTAATGTCATCTATCATCTGATATTTTCTTCTACCCCGAACCCTTCTCCCATTCACCATTTCTCCCGTGCATCCTTCAGTATATAGTTTCTTATCAGCCTGTGATCCAACCAATTTCTTTTTTTCTTTCTGATCAGTTTCAGCATCATTCCATCTTCATCCACTCTTTCCAACAAAACTTAATTTCTTATTCAGTCTGTCCAATTCACATGCTCCATTCTTCTCCATAGCCACATTTCAAATGCCTCTATTCGTTTCTCTTCACTATGTCGTAATGTCCATGTTTCTGCCCCAAACAATGTCGCATTCCACGCAAAGCACTTCACTAGTCTCTTCCTTAGTTCTTTTTCTAGAGGTCCGCAGAAGATGTTCCTTTTTTATTAAAAGCTTCCTTTGCCATTGCTATTCTCCTTTTGACTTCCTGGCTGTATATATTATTAAGATGTACCGAAGTACATATGATATTTCCATGCAGATATTCTGCGTCATCATACAATGAAAGAGTAATGGAACGGACAAAAATTCTCTCCGGCGCCGGGATTTGAACCTGGGTTTTCAGCTCTACGTGCTGACGCTTATCCACTAAGCCACACAGGATTCCACCCCGGCGTCGATTCTATAAATAAAGTGTCAGCACGTAGAGCTGAAAACCCGGGTTCAAATCCCGGCGCCGCAAAGAATTTTTCTCCTTTCCATTACTCTTTCATTCCTGGCTGTAGGTCTTGTTACTGCTTATAGTATACCCGAAGTATTTGAAGCTCATTTAGAATTCTTTATTTTTCTTGTGATAACCATGGTCTTCATTCTATACTGCTCACAGCTGAAACATGGCATGATGAGTCTTTCCAGGATAAAAGATTCCGGACGTAAACTCTTATAGCATAATATTTATTTATAGTCCTAGCTTTATTGCATCTATTTATTTATAGTTAGAATTAAATTTACGTTTATTTTATTTTTATTGCTGTAATTATTGTAATTTTATTACTCTAATTATTTTGATGTTATTATTGTATATTATACAGTCAGATCCGTTTGAGTATGGATTATTATGATTAAAAGAGGGAGTTTCCTATATGATACTAAACAATGCATAATCTGAAAGGACAAATGAAAATTGTAGATGATTAAAATGGCAACTACATAGGCCTATGAACAGCGGGCACAATGTGTTCTTTGGTATGCTAAATTTGAGAGTGATAAGAGTTTAACGGGAATTTCGACGTGAGTATGGTGTGCGACGCTAAATGTACCTACGTAAATACGATTCGATAATGTTGTGGTATCGAAGATTTGTAGAAACAGGTTCTGTGTAAAAAAAAAAAAAAAAAACATGCAGGAGGTCGCAGTCGAAACCCTGTATTAGAAGCAGCTATCTCTTTGCTTGGTCACCAAACTCCATAGATCTAACCGTTCCTGACTTTTTCGTGTGGGTTTTGTTAAAGACATTGTCTGTTCACAGAAACCCAGGAACATTCATGATCCGAGAGTAAAAATTACTCAACCTTTCCAACAAATCACCCATCTTATGTTATAACGGACAAGGGCTGAACTGCATCCCCGTTATGAGTTGAGGAGGGTGCGTAATGGGGGTCATGTTGAGCTCTGAGGAATCTCCCGTCTTTCAATGTTGTATGCACAAAGTTTCAACAAATAAAGTTCAGTAGTAAATGTTTTATGGTGTTTTTATTTTATCCATATCCAAACGGATCACCCTGTATATCACTGCCACCGAGTGTAGCCTATATCCAATTGTAGTGTTAATACACACGTACGCACACACATGGTATATTGCAAAGTTCATTAGGTCAGTGTTAGTTTCCATAAATTCGAAAGGAAATAAATGTTTTCACCATTCATAATTACACGCATTGAAACAGTAAGAGTCCACCTACAGTCTTTCTTTCGAATGTTGTATTAGATTCGACTTGCGTGGCGTAGTTGGTATAGCGCTGGCCTTCCGTGCTCGAGGTTGCGTGTTCGATCCTGGCCCCTTATGCTTAAATGCGACAGGCTCATGTCAGTAGATTTACTGGAATGTAAAAGAAGTGCGGGACAAAATTCCGATACACTGGTGACGCTGATATAACCTCGGCCGTTGCGATCGTTGTTAAGTAAAACATAAATGTATTAGGTTTTATTTCCATTGATTTTGCTCATGGAATTCTTTCAGTGTTACGATAAATTCTGTTACATACAATTTTATGAATGATAAAAAAAATGCGGTAAAAGATTTTAAATTTAATATCTGCACATTATTCGCACACATTGCATCAGTCATTCCTACAAATTGTCCGCCTTATTTACGCTCACGCTTGCAAACTTTCGGCCAGTTCTCTATTGCAGTACAGATGTTTTCAATTAGAAATACTCCAAGGATCGCTTCTGTCTTTCACATGGAAGTGCCATTAGTTGCAGACAATGCCCTCAAGACTGAACACATGTGTTTTGAGATCTGGGATGCCGTGCCGCAAGACCTATAAGATGATATGAAATCCAGTTACCCTGATGAAATCACCAACATGGAACTCAAGCTACCTCTGTATAGACTTTAGCCGGGTCTGACACTATCAGTTTCCTTGGTATTGCGTCCCACACGAGTGTTGTATCTGTAAAGCCCTGTTCCCACGGCGCGTGTCTAGCACCGAAAGTTACCCAGCATTTACTCATATTGGGTTGAGGGAAAACCCTAGAAAAAAACCTCAACCAGGTAACTTGCCCCGACCGGGAATCGAACCGGGCCACCTGGTTTCGCGGCCAGACGCGCTGACCGTTACTCCACAGGTGTGGACTCACCCATCGATATATTATTTCAGTTTTCATTTATTTACATTTTTATTTTTGAAGTAGTTATTCGTAGATACTGTAACAACATTTGCATAAATTAATGTCTACTTCCTCGTCACTGTCCGATTCATAAACTTTATTCATTTTTACTGAAAATTATTTCCATTAACCAAAAAAAGAATTAAAATTAAAGAACAACGAAAGAAATTAAACTGAAGAAGTGGTCCACTCGAGATTTGCCAAGCCACGCGTCTTGATGCGCCGTGGGAACAAGGCTTAAGGATTATTTACATTCACATTCACTTCATACAAGGAGCAGGTTTACTAGCCATAATGAGTACCAGACATGGTATGCAAGACAGCCCAAAAATTATTATTGTAATAAATTACTTTCAGAGACAGTTACAAACAAATCCCTATGACAGAGATCTTCGTCGACAAGAATTAACAATTACAAAGAACCACAGTTGCAGAATTAAATTTGGAATGGAGATATAAGCAGTATGACCAACAGCAAAGGTCTGAGTGACCATACCTGAGTGGTTGAGGGTTAAGCCTTAAGATTTAGCGAGAATCTCCCAATTTTGCGACCCTGGCCAAAGGTTTTCTTTCACGGCAGTATTGATCGTAGTGCTTGGTGTGAGTCCAGAGCAACAGATATATGGAACATTCAGAGCACAAGGGAATCAAGTCGACTCTTCGTCAATTGGGAGATATTTCGTCTGTACATACCTTAGATGAGGCTAGCAGGCTACTTTCAGAGCATAAAAGAATCATGTCCTCACAATCTTGGAAATGGTGCAAATGTTTAAAATCACACTCACCTTTAATGTGTTATTAACTATGCATAAAGATTTTAAGTCTAATTTTCTGAAAAGTTTATTTTTGTGACTTGATTCTCTTGTGCTCTGAACGCCTCAAATGTGTTTTGGCCAAATGGATTATAATATAGTGCTATAATTTAAAGCCCTCTTGTTCGTGGTAGGTAGTTCAACATTCGTTTCTAGAAGTGCAATAATTGTGGAATAATTGAAAGGGATGTTGCATATTTAAACGTATGTAAGTTGACATAAGTTATGGCGGAAGTCAATCAACTCTCGTTTCACCGAAATAAATCACAGTCACATTCCTCGTCATTGCGTTACCCGCCAATCTAATGTATCCTTACCTAATTTTTAACTTGCAACAATTACGTAAACAGTCGCTGACGAAACACACTGCAACAGGATTCCAACAATAAGTGCCAAATATGGACACCCACAGAGGTTTTAAACTTTAAATACGCCCAATGATATACTTTATTTTAATGAATGTGAAGAATTTTATTTGTAATGTGTAAGACATAATTAATTATTTCGGATTTATATCGCAATTCAAAATTTGTTTTCACTTTCAATAAGGAACGATTTTGTCGTTTCAATGTAGCCCTATAATGAAGCTATATTTACCGATGAATGTTTAGCTTGATATGTGTATAAAAGTACAAATTAAGCATTTTGAGAAGGGATTAAGGAGACCGGTTTTAAATTACAATATTAATAAACGTTTTCGCAAAATTAATATTTTTATAGTCGAAATGGTATATAACCGACCTTATATAAGGTGGCCATATTCCTCAGAGTCGAAACTGGGACCAAATAGGTAACAATCGCAACAATCCCCTCTCGGCAATTTTGCCGATCAAGTACAAATATTATTTTACACACGGCAAGAGATGAGCTTAAACGATTTTTTCAAGTATCTGTGACAATTAAATCTCTGTGACTTTCATCGGTGATTTTGTCACACCGATATTTTATATGGCTAGTAAGCACAATATGCATTAATTACATCGATATTTTGTCACACCGATAAAAAATTAACAGGAAATATTGAAGAGGAGTGAAATGTGAATAGGATTTCTCTATACGCGCCACATATCAGTGATTTATATGAGAAAATTCACAAATAAATTATTAATTACATGCACCATTAACAAATAAATAAATGTCAAAATTAACGTCATGCACCAAGAGGTTATATTGTAGATATTGAATCAGTTCATATTTTTTTTTATGTAGTTGAGTATGGAGAAATTGAAGTTACGTGATTATCCTAATCGTTTTAAAAATTGATCCTTTTTATTGTATGTAATATAATGAATAAATTATTTTAAGTCGTGCATTAACATTATAATACTGAGTCATAAAATAAAAATTAACGGAACATAAATATTCGAAATAACACTGGAAAATAATTACAAAACAAAACAGTTGTTGAGACAGGATTTTACACAAGATAAAGTAGTACTGGTAACGAATGCTGTTATTATTTAAATCCGTGTAATCACTACATCATTTATAATAAGATGGTGAAACTAGGGCTGAAGTAGTTTCGGCAATTTCTGACGTGAAAATCGTTGCAATTATAAGGAAATTTTTTGTGGAGATGCAGTTGACCGGGTTAAACTAGCTCTGAGGTAGTTTTGGTGATTTCGGAAGTGAAAATCGTTGAATTTGATGTTTTGTGGAGATGCAGTTGATCGTATATGCATGGCATAAAGCCTAAACTAAGCAAACCTAACCTGTCACAGATTCGTATATGCAAGGTGTATACTCAGAGTACGAAGGGAACTACCTCAATGCTAGCTTAGTTGTTGATCGTATATGTCTAGGCATAATAAAAGCTTAAACTAACCAAACCTGACCTTTCACAGATGCGTATATGCAAGGTGTATAAGGGTAATACGAAGGAAACTACCTCAATTTTAGTTTAGCCAAATAAGTTGTCCACCATATTAGCCAGTTTTGTCTCGTTCAGTTTTAATACTGTAGGTGTCCACACCTGTGGAATAACAGATAGCGTGTCTAGCCGCGAAACCAGGTGGCCCGGGTTCGATTCCCGGTCGGGGTAAGTTACCTCGTTGAGGTTTTTCTGGGATTTTCCTTTAACCCAATATGAGCAAATGCTGGGTAACTTTCGGTGTTGGACCCTGGACTCATTTCACCGGCATTATTACCTTCATCTCATTCAGATGCTAAATAACCTAAGATGTTGATAAAGCGTCGTGAAATAATCTACTAAAATAAAATAAAAAAATAAAAATACAATAGGTACTGTTGTCGGCTTATGAGAAATGCTTCGAAAGCTTGGAAGAGCAAAACGTTCAGTGACTTAGGCTGCTGCCACAGTGGAAGCGTCGGGCAGCGCGGTACCACTCACGAAAAATTGAGGAGTGGGGAGGAAAGAGCGTTGGTGTGGCCATATAGCGCAGAGTTGGTGAGCGGCGCGAGTGGCGTGGAGATGAGATCATGGCAGTGTTTGCTTTTAGGCAATTCTTATCTAGAAAGAATAGCTTAAAATAGGAATGGAAGAGAATTTTATGTTCATCCATTTAATAAGAGATGTGAAACTCTGAGAATTTCATCGTTTGAATGGAGAATTAGGGACATTTCCAGATATATATATTTGAAGTATACCTACTCGCATGCCTATTACAACTTTCGACTATTTTCTAAATAAAAATAAGGAGCGACTACAGAAGCAAGCCATCAAATTTCGGAGATCTATCACTTGCACAATGGCTAATCATTATATTAAAATAAAATTATTTTAAGTTAAAGATACGGGATCATGCATTCTTCGAGCAATGACGCAGGTAGGCTATACTGCATATAAATTAAATTAAATAAAAACAGTCCTACGAATCCTTAAATTTTTGTGTTGATGGAATTAAGTCTCATTCATTACGAATAATTGCATGGGCTGCATCTTACATGGCAAAAAAACACATGTTTATACTTACGAAAATTTAACATTAGAAATGAGCAGTTTTCAATATTTTTAATTTTTTTTTTTTTTTTTCATTTTGGTTTATTGCATTTAAAACTTCTGCTGTGCAACTTTTATTTTTCCACTGCACTTGTAATTATTACTTCTCTTATGCGGCAAAAGAGACATTAAAAATGTGCTCCGTACCACTGAAAATATACTCTCTTGCCGTTGCTTTATTAACAGGATATCGAACTACTCTAGTTTCAGCATCAATTATTTTTTATATTATTGTATATATAAGGTCCTATTTTAAATAACCAATTATTGATAAATAGATTTAACATAAATATATTTTTATATAAGTGATATATATGTAAATAATTTAAATTTATATTCGAGCCCTTGGCTTTGGTGTTGAGGCATTCGAAGACATATTCGTCTGAAGTGATACGTTATCATCGCTGATAATTGTCTTTACTTTCTCCCAAATCAGGACTGTTTGGAGTCGATGGGATCTCCTGGAAGGAAAGATTTCCTACAGTCCTATCACAAAGGACGACGTCCTTCATAAACATCGTCAGGTTGAAAAATGTCCATAACGATGTAGTGATTCAAGAGCTTCGGAACCTCTTCGTATCTTTGGGAGCTTGTGGAGTTCCTTCTCAAATTTATCTTTTAAATTCTACGACTTATTTTTGCCACGTCTTCTGAAATAGAATGCAATAATGAATATTTAATGAATTAGTGACTGAAATATTAATATATTCTAATATTAAGTAATCTACTACGTTAAGATGAACAAAACTTAAGGTAAATTTCTAACACCACTCTTTCTTGTAGGTTTATAACCACAGGGACATCATTGCGATTACTGGCATTTTCCTTCAGGGTAGGAAAATTTACAGCAATTGTAATGGCAAGACAAACGTGTGAGGTAATCTAAAATGAATCGATTAAAGAATTTATACCATAACCAAATAAAGAAAAATTAAACGAAGTAGTCTGTGATTACTACGAACGTTGTGGTTCCCTAATTGCTTCGTAACAAACGACGAAAAGCATGGTCAGGTAAAGGATCCTGATAAATTCAGTTCCAGATATTTTAATTTACGTAATATTGCTACAGAGTATTGCTGGCGCAGACTAAACATTTTAACCATTGACTTGGTGGGAAGAGGAAAGCACAGTGATGGAGGCATTTTCTCAACTTTACACGTTTCAATTTGTTGGAGACCAACAAGTTCAATGTGCCTGAACTATCGAACTCAATTGTAAAGGTATCATTTGTACTTATTGGAGATGAGCCTATCCTCTAAAACTTTATCTTATGAGGCAATATCTAGTGAGAGAACTAACGCCTAGGGGGAAATTTTTAATCAACGTTTATCTAGTGTTCGAAAAATAATACGTGGAATGTGCTTTCTGAATATTGCGTGCTAAGTGGCGATTCACGATAGAAATATGGACACACATGTGAAAAGAGCCAGCACATATTATAATCTTCCATTTGAGAAAAAATTGCGACAAAGAATGATCTGCATTATCATGAAACGACTTTACAAATTAGAGAACTGATGATGTGCAAGCTCATTAGAACTCAGATCGCAGGAATAATAGTTGCAGTGACTTTGATAGACAAATAGGATAATTTCACTGATTATTTCAATCAGTCGTAGATGTTAATATAACATAATTTGTACTTAATAGATTGTAATTTTTCATAACAAAAGTGCCAATTTCTTGTATGAGATTGTAAATAATTACTTTTGACCTAATAGTTTTAATCCTACCGGTATTTCTTTGCTTTAACGATCGTTAATCGTAACAACAGAAATATTTAAATCATATAATTGTACCTTTATTTCGGAGTTGCAATAAGTTTAATATTGTACGCAGCACTGAGTGTTTATCTCGACAATATTCTACGAAGTATGACTAATAATAATAGTAATAATAATAATAATAATAATAATAATAATAATAATAATAATACCGGTAATAATAATAATAATAATAATAATAATAATAATAATAATAATAATAATAATAATAATAATAATCATCATCATCATCATCACACGACATATTATAAAAATATTATTCGCGTTCAGTAAAATGTCTTCCTACATATTTCTCGTCATGGAGAGGTTTTTGAAGTTCTTCTCTCAATTATTCCACAGGAATATTCGGGTTTTCACTTCTTAAATGGTAACTTCATTCTCATTTCTTGACAGTTCATACTTGCAATTGGGAGCGGCGCCGCTAAAATCTCAAACAAGAGCGGGCGGCCATCGGCGTGTAGCGTTGTCCTTGAACCGACTTCCCCTCCAAAATGCCGCTCCGCTCGCACTATGGCCAGCTGCATTTGCTAACACGCGTTTGTGATTCATCCTCGCCGCCGCTCAACGCGCTGCGCCGCCAGCCGCTTGCACTGTGGCCGAAGCCTTAGAGTGAATTAACATGATTTACGTTTGATACCCCTTATTTTCAAATGTAATTAATTATCCCGTTTATGTGTAAGTGTAGGCCTATTTTAAAAGTGTGCAAGGGCAACGAGAGCGATTTGATGGAGCTGTGTCTGCTAGATGTCAGATATTTTGCAATTTATAAAATTGCCAATTTTTGCTAACTACCCCATATTATATTTAAAAGTTGAAAATTACTTGCAAGTTGATGATTTTATCAATATCTAGACAAATATCATTAAATACCAAGTTTAGAACATTAACTAGGCCTATTAATTGGGGTGGAAAAACACCCCACAAGTGTACCAATATTAGGAAGCACTGTGCGATTTCCTAAGAGTTAATAACCATAAACAACATAATGAACTTACTACAAATAATTATATTTTAATTTACTACCATGCACTGTTCGTGTTAGAGCTATACCACAGTCTACTATATATAGTCGCGAAGCTCAATATGTAGTAAAAATGCAAACATGGGTAGTTGCCCACCACTAGGATCGCTACTATCGTCTCATCATCGCAGATCTCTCTCCTACCAGACGACAAAATATGTTACACTTTTGTTGTCGTATTCTTTTGGAAAAATTAACATCTTCCTTCCATTATTGAAATATTAAATGCATAAAGTTAATTTATTATTTTAATGAAATATATTAAATTCAACTTCAGTACTGGTACATTACATTGTGACTTTACTTAACCCTCTTTGGTGATATCTGGCAACACTGAAGTGATGGCCAAATTAGCCTTTTACGAACTACACTTACGTGATTGTCACTACATGTCATTATTAGCTTCGGACATGTTTGAAAATTGAAATCTATAAAGTAGTTCATAAGGATCTTGGTAAGTGTTTCTGCACAGTAATTACATAACCTATTCTTTCAGTTGTGATGGATTTGATCAAGATGGAACTTGAGGTTGACCCGTTGGCCTTACAACAGCATGATAACATATACAAAATGGAGGAGAATACGGCTTTAACAGAGGTAAATTGAAAAATATTACCATATATTTTATTTACTTGTTTGTGTAAGAGCGTCAGAAAACCATTCAATCATTCATAGGTCCTGCAGGTCCTTAACTGCAAACTCAGTATTCTCAAAGCGTCTATATTTTCTGCTTTCCTCTTAAACTCCGAGTCTGATCCGCATATCTTATAATTGTCTACCATCTGATATCATCTTTGGCCAGAAACTTTTGTCTCATTCAGCATTCAGTCCAGTGCGTCCTTCAGTATACCCAGACCTTCGTAACTTTGCACCTGGCAGCTTTGCGTAATTTTGGTAGTGGGAGATGCGACGTTACACCAATGGCCACTCTCTACACAACTGACTTAACTTACGCGGTGTTTGCTATTCTTTTCCATTAAATCAAATGATAATTATTATTATGTAACTTATTTCTTTATTTATTAGAGAGATCTAAATCTTTACGGACAGATTCCTTCTCCTGTTCGTGAAATTGACGAGTCATTCGCACCAATTCTGACATCTTGACTGTTCACGCAAAGGATTCTCACCAGGCACGCGTGAATTACCATTTTCTTAACGACACGTCCCTTTTTTGCCGCTTTTCACAGCAGCGCTACATGTTATTTAAACATTACAGGCCTAACACTAACATAAATTACGCGCATGGTAGTGACGCTTCCAGGTTATAATGTCCATAACAAAATGTGCACAAGAACAAAAGGTCTACAAGAAAATGTCCATAAATTAAATAGTCCAACATTTAAAGTCCTACATACAATTTGTCCAAGGAGTAAAAAAGCTCAACATCTATGTGGTCCACCATATTATAAAGCCTATCATACGAAAATGTCCATCATACGAAATCAATTCTTTCAGCTTTTCACAGTGCATGGGATTGTTTGAGGTTTTGTATTTCCTTTAGCATATTTCCTAACTAAGTAAGACTGAAAATACTTACCGCACTGTATATAATGAGATAAAAAAATTATGCAGCACATTTAAATCTCACTTGCAGTCCTATCTATACAATGTCTGATTTTGAAATCGCCAATATGAATGCTTGTCGACTGGCATTCCATTAGGCAGCAGTGAATGGGTGTCTTTTCCACTTCAATCAAGCAACACAGAAAAATGTAGTCAACAGGGGTCTGAGGGCACAATATTTGGATATTGACAACCCTGAAGTAAGAAACCAAATACAGGAAATTACCGAGTAAGGTGGGGTTACTTGAGACATCGGGGATATTTGAGCCAAATCAGGTGTTTAGATCTTTTCGTTTCTGTGATTTTTGTAATTTTTTAATTCAAATTTTGGAATTAAAGAAAAGAAAATTATGTGTGCATATTATCTCAGTGAATTATAGAATATAGCTAAAGATAATAAACTACATATATACTGTACCCAAATCTATAAAATGTTGTCATTTAAGGTTTTATTAACTCAAGTAACCTCATATGAAGTTTAACTTGCACCACATAGCATTTTTAAATGGGTGGCTCAAGTATACCCATTTCCTGGGTAAATTGAACCACTAATAAAACAATAAATAAATACATAACAATAGTGACAATGCAATAAAGCTGCTTGCCTATGGTTTGTATGTCGCAAGATTCAACATATAGGAGAGCAATGAAAGTTTCTCAAGGTATACGTTTTTTGTATGGGACTGCCGTTTATTCTGCTAAATGACTTGCAATTTGTTTAGGATTTATTACATGAAAGATTTGTGAACGATATCTTGGAATTGGCATATTACATTGAAATTACACAAATTACTGGTCATCCGGCAAGAGGGCGAAGGCGAGCAGTTCCCCCTAGATTTTCTCCTGAGACATGGAGCGTCTATGAATTAGTAATTAATGGCAGACAGCATACGAATAATGTAGTTGAAGGATTCCACTGCCATTTCCAACGACTGGTGGTGGCACATCACGTGAATATTTAGCGATTTGTTAGCCATTTGCAACAGAATCGGAAACAGAACATTTAGGCCCAATTGTATAAAACTCCCTGACTAAAGATCAACTTTGATCGAAGATCGAAAAGTGAACCGAGTTCACACACTTCTTCTATTGTATAAAACTTTTCTGCGATCAAATTACCTTGGTTCAAATGCAATCTAAGTTCAAGTGAAAAGGATTTGGCAACATCGCATAAACAGGTGAAATATGTGATGCGCGGACAGGTTTGTTCAGTGTCGCCAATCTAGCGACTTTAACTCTTTTTCAACAACAATTTCTTTTAACTTCTATATTGCTTAAATAGGGATTTAGTGACCTTTTTAGCACCCCATAGTGACAAAATTTAATCTTTCTTTGTTGATAATGAGAAATCTAGCGACTTTCCAACTACTTTTTGGCGACTTTCCGTACACTTTGTTGGAGACATTGGTTTTTTGTGCAATGTAAATAATGGCGGACAATAAGAAGAAGGTTGACTGTTCTCCGAATTGTTATCATGTTATGGTGTTTGATACTGCTAAACATAATAAAGCTTTATAAAACGACTATTTTCGTTTAGTAATACAGTTAATTGAAAATTTATTAATGTACCTATCATATCTATTAATAATTAATGGTTGTTATAAACATAATATAATTATAGGTTATGTTATTTGATACTGCTGAACACGATAGAGCCTTATAAAATATAAGATTGTTTGTGTATTGAGGCAAGAAATTGAAAGAAATATATATAAATGTACCTATCATATCTACTAATATTAATAATAATCAGGGAACGGATTTATATGGACTAAAAATATATGAAATATGTAAATATATATGTAGTTATTTTTACCAAAATATGGAATTAAATATGGATTTTTACCAAAATATGGAATTAAATATGGACTTAAAATTATAAAAAATGACTATGTACGTTAAATATTGGTACATTTTAATCAAACTAAACAAAAATATAATGGACGTACCTTATCTTCCAATGTAGTTTCAACAAAACACAATTTTTATTGTCTGTTACCATAACAATAGGTTACAAACATTTCTTTCAAGTGCTGAAAAGTGAATCTTCTTCTATGGTCTCTGAGGATAGATTTATACTGACTAAAAGAGCGTTCGACGTCACAAGAAGTAACTGGTACATAATTCAATTTCACAATGTCTGCTGGGGATAAGTCCAAGTTAATCTTCACTGTTGATTCACCACTCATCACAGCAACAACCTTTTGTAGTTCTTCATATCCAGGGTTTTTTGAAAGTACAGTGTCCACCTTAGCTCTTACTGCATCTGCAACTTTACCTCTACCACGATTCAGTTGTTCCACAGTACTATTTATAATTTCAAAACTTTCAGATAGTGAAAGGTGCCTATTTTGGAGACTTTTGAGCGTTTTTATGATGCATGAAAATGTATGCTGAATGTGAGCTAAGTCATTCTTCACACTTATGTCACAGGTAACTGTTTTCGCAGTATCAATTGAGACTGCATCTTCAGAGTCCAATGCAAGGAGAACATTGTTAATAGAGTCTATATGTTCGGCATAATATTCAACTGCTTCTAGCCATGTACCCCATCTAGTTAAAATTGGCTTTGGTGGCAATGGAATTTCAGGGTACATTTCTTTCAACACGTTAACTCTACTGGGAGCTGAGAAATACTTTTTTCACTGATGAAATCAACAAATCTACTTTAGGGAAATTGTCTCTGACCACTTCTGCCACACGATGAAATGCATGCGCCACACAAGTAAAATGAGTCAATTTAGGATATACAACAGATAATGCTTGTCCAGCTTTGACCATATAAGGGGCAGCATCGCTAATAAAGAATAACACATTATCGTACATAATACCCTTTGGCCACAGGATACCCATAGCTTCGTTGAACAGTTTAACTATAGTTTTGTTATTGCACTTTTCTAGAACATCACAATGTAAAAGAATTCGTTCAGAATATTGTTCACTTAACAAACCGATAACTACATTACCAACAAGTCTACCTTCTTTGTCGGGAGTCTCATCAATGGAAACCCAAATTGAACTATCTTTAATTTCATCTCTTATCTTCTGTATTGTCTCATCGTAGATGGATGGAGCATACGTCTTCCTAAGTGTTGACTCATCCGGGATTGTATGTTGAGTATATTTTTTCAAGGAATTCCCTGAAGACCTTATTCTTTAGTTTGTAGAGAGGAATATCAGCAGAGATGAGAGAACGGCACAGGTCGATGTTAAACTCAGATCTTACATTCGATGTTGTTGGTTGTGTTAAAAACAATTGTCTCTGCTTGGAATTTAGTTGTTTGTTGGCCTGATGTTTACTAGTTGTAATGTGTTGTTGCACCAGGAACTTTTGTGTAGATGATACTGCACACTGACACAAATTACAAAATAATATTTTATTGTCAGTTGATAAACCATCTTCTTTAAATTCTGAAATGTAACTTGTTAGTTTTGATTTTAAATTGACTGAATGACGTACATTTGGCATATTTACCGTCTTTATAGTATGATTTACAAAACTGAACCTATGTGTACTCTGACTGGCATTTAACTGTTGAGCTGCACAACTGAAGTCTGTTAAAAATTTTAAATTAAATTAATACAGTTTTGTAACTTACTTTCCCATTGTTGATAGGACTGCTAATTTTCAAATAACTCTGATGTTAAAGGGATTACTGAACATGTGTTTAAATCTCTATTGTTGAAATGTATTTTTAAAAGTTAATGGAATTTTGTTTTGTTTTATTGTTAAACCTAATATAATATGGACTGTTTTATATGAAATATGGAAAATATATGGAAATTAACGAAAATATGTACTAAACTCTAAAATATGGAAAAATATGGAAAATAAAAGTAGGATTTTTCAACCCTACACATTGTGAAACATAAAGATAATGCAAAATATAAATTATATTAGCTTTATAAGTAAATATGTATTTACATATAAATCCTTTCCCTGATAATAATGAATATTTTATTTGCACAATCTGTCACTCGTATATTTCAAACAGAAAATAAATAACTGAACTTGGATCATCTAACTTAATCGGAGAAATTTCTTCAGTCAAAGTTGACTTTAGTTCGAGACAAATTAATCTCAGATTAGACTTTATACAACACAAAATTCCAAGTTCAGCTGAAACAAGGATCAATTTAACCTCTGATCTAAGATTAAATGGTTTATACAATCGGGCCTTAGTAAGCAAGGTCCTTGGTGGGCACACGAATATTAAGCAGCCAGTAAATAAACAGTAGCCGATATCAATAATCAAACGAGAATTTTCAACATTGTCGGTAATTACGAAGATTACAAAGATAGGAATGAAATTTTTCGATATCTTACAGCGACATCATACCATTTTGTATTACTTAACATAATTGAAATAACAATAAATTTCTCGGCACATTCCTTGCAGTTTTCCTTTTCGGACATTTTATGGAAATGGACGAATTTATTTGTGGACATTTTAAAGAGTAAGACATTTTTAAGAAGAGGACTTGCTGACAGTGGACCTTTTCAGGTACGGACATTTTTATGGCATGGACAAATTTTCTATACGGACATTTCTAAACGTCGAACATATTCGTAGAGAGGACCTATTGCAAAGTGGACCATATCTCACTTAACCTATGTGACAGCATGAGTAGCAAACCGACAACACAGCAGTGATGCGCATAGCAGCTGATAGAGAATGCTACGTTCTGATCGATTCAGAATACTGGCTCACAGTGTTCTTCATTGTTTTCACAGGAAAGTTCAGCAACTCAAAAACTGTCAATAGCAAGGTTACAACGGCCTGGGTAAGGTAGTTTCTTCTTAGCCAGTGACGCAGCCAATTTCTTTTTCTCTACCTGATCAGTTTCAGCATTATCCTTTTTCACCCAATCTGTCTAGTGCAATTTAATTTCTTATTTTTTCTGTCCATTTCACAAGCCCCATTCTTCTCCATGTCCACATTTCAAAGTCATTTCTATTCACTTCGTTGTAATATCCAGGTTTCTGCCCCCATACAATGCCACACTACACATAAAGCACTTCACCAAATAAGGTATTTGAAAGTCAAGACCATTAGATGCTATATGCCGAACAACTATGTGGTTGGATATTTGCTTTTTTATATGATTTATAGTTCGACTTTGGTCCAGTCCTAAGTATGTAATAAATTAATTATCCAATTCGAAACGAAATTTGCCCTCACTGTGTATAAGTCGCTCTCTTTTACACATATTAAAATATGAAAATTGTTTAAGGGTTAGGTAGAACTTACAGCAGTAAAATTTTGGAAATATTCAACTTTTTTTCTCCATTACTGTATCTCGTACAATAATGAAAATTAGTATGTGTAAAACAATGTCCTTCTGGTATATGAATAAAATATTTTTACGATTTAAAAAAAATAGTGGCAGTTCACTGTGCAGTGATGAAACGTTTCCCTCATAACTTAAGAACTATCCAACATTCTGTGATGAAATTTTTTGTGTGCATTTATGCATATGTATGATACAAAATCCCTTCTCTACTTTTGATATACTGTCTGAAAAAAAATAAATGCATTTGAAAACTTTTCAAATATCAATATTTTCTTCTAATACAAAATAAGAGAAAAATATTATTTAATAAGGAATGTAGTTGAAAGAGCATGATATTGTAAACATGAGTTTCAGCAATAAAATAACAGAGAGACAACATGAAAAAGTTAACAAGTTTATGAGTTATGAGGGAAACACTTCATCACTGCACAGTGAACTGCCACCATTTTGAATTTTGAAAAAAAAAAAAAAAAAGGAAAAAAAAATTGTATATATATTTTTTTAATCGAAAATTTTTTTTTTCATATAGCAGAAGGACAGTGTTTTACTCATACCAATTTTCATTATTATACTTAAGATACAGTAATGGAGGAAAAAATGATGAATATTTCCAAAAATGTTACTACTGTAAACTGTACCTAACCCCTTAAGGTGGAATGCCTAGGCTATCATCAGTGATTTCTTGTAGCTTTTAATGACCAGTTCGCGTAATTTTTCACCTGTGTTAGCAGTAGTAGCCACATATTGCCACTCAGGACCAAAGTTACACATGAAGTACCTTTAAAATTGCTAAATGAAATTATTGATTATTGATGTCCTTATATTTTGTAGGAAAAGAAGTTTTTGGACCTGAGAGCGACGTGCATGAAGACAGAATTCTTGGACCACAGTTATGATCTCACATCAGAGATAAAAATTGAGGATAAACCAGTGACTGTGGACATCCCAATGGTGAAGTACGAAGGGGAGGTGAGAGTTTCACTATCTCTATACAGATATAACGGCAGTGTATTTTAGTACATCATACCATCAACAATGCTAGGTTATGACTCATTCTTCTCTGTTTTTCCAGTATTAGCTCCATTTAAACCGTTTTAATTTCAGTTGATGTGAAATAATACTACTAAAATATATATATACACATATAGTCCACACCTGTGGAGTAACGGTCAGCACGTCTAGCCGCAAAACCAGGTGGCCCGGTTGGAGCAAGTTACTTGGTTGAGGTTTTTTCTGGGGTTTTCCCTCAACCCAATACGAGCAAATGCTTGGTAACTTTCGGTGCTGGACCCCGGACTCATTTCACCGGCATTATCACCTTCATATCATTCAGACGCTAAATAACCTAGATGTTGATATAGCGTCGTAAAACAACCCAATAAAATAAATAAACATATATAACAGAGAACTGGTCAAGATGGGAAATGATATTACATTTAGGATCCGGATGTCATTTTATTTGTCTGACATATATTTTTGATAGATAACAGGGAATTATCTTAAATTGGAAGAAAGTTGCTATGTTTAGGAGCAGGATTCATGTTAAATTTACAATATATTCATGTTGTCAACTGTCTGGCAATTGACTGTGCTCTGGTTGAGGTGGGTTCCTCTAAGATGGTGACTGGAGGGATGCAATGGTGGCTTTCGTTCATTCCTTTCTGCACATTTATCGTATTATCACCATCCAGCCCTTTTCATTCTCTCATCTTTCTCATCACTATTTGTCATCGCCAGTCACCATTGCATGCGGAACACCCACCACAGCATCACAGACATTTCCATCTCTCCATCCCCGCTGTTAGTTTTTGCCACGTCTGCCACCATGACGGGATTTGTTAAGGACGTCTGGTGAGGCTTCATCCTTTTTCCCCTTCTAGTTATTATATCTATATTCTTAGATAACTCCCGTCTCACCAGCAGGGATCTTTCCTATCTCTGTGGTCCTGTCCCACGGTTTCAAGCATGACATCCGAATTGTCTGGCCTGACAGGGCGCCCAGCAATGAAGCAATAGTGGACCCTTCATACTGCCCCTATGTGCAAGTTAGATGCCGAGCCCAGACCAGAGGTCGACTACACTCACGTAGAGCCCCAATGGGGGCCCAGAGCAATATAGACGTCCCAATGAACGATCCTGCTCACCAGGGCAGATATAATGCTCCAACATGTTACCGCTGACTAATGGGTGTCACAGTGTAACCAACCAGAAGTCCCCTGAAGCTATGTGGTCTTGGATTGCTCCGGGTTGGTGCATGAGGTCGGAGTTAGCTGAGTAGTCTGGCTGTTGTGTTCAGCGTAGAGTGGGGCACCCCAGGCGGTTATTCCCGTGGTAGGGGCATAATACTGCGACATGCGTCTGGTGTAAGACTTGAATCACAGTGAAACTTACAGCAGAGTCCGTATAGGCCAGGTTCTATCTGATGCTTTTCCAATTCACTGCGGGCTAAGGAGATGCACAATCATTCGTATGTTTCAACTTCGCTCAAGAATATGCCATTAGAAAAGTTCAGGATAACAGAGAGGGTTTAGAATTGAACAAGTTACATCAGCTTCTTGTCTATGCGTGTGATGTGAATATGTTATGAGAAAATCCACAAACGGTTAGGAAAAACAAGGAAATTTTACTTGAACCAAGTAAAATGATAGGTTTGGGAGTATATTCCGAAAAGACGAAGTATATGATTATGTCTCGTGGCTAGAATATTGTACGAAATGAAAATATAAAAACTGGAAATTTATCCTTTGAAGAGGTGGCAAAATTCAAATATCTTGGAGCAACAGTAACAAATATAAATGATACTCGGGAAGAAATTAAACGCAGAATAAATGTGCGAAATGCGTGTTATTATTTGGTTGAGAAGTTTTTGTCATCTGTTCCGCTGTCAAAATATCTGAAAGTAAGAATTAATAAAACAATTATATTACTGGTTGTTCTGTATGGGTGTGAAACTTGGACACTCACTTTGAGAGGGGAACAGAGATTAAGGGTGTTTGAAAATATGGTTCTCAGGAAAATACTTGGGGCTAAGAGGGATGAAGTTACAGGAGAATCGCAGAAGTTACACAATGCAGAACTGCATGCATTGTATTCTTCAGCTGACATAATTAGGAACATTAAATCTAGACGTTTGAGATGGTCATGGGCGAATCCAGAAATACATATAGAGTGTTAATTGGGAGACCGGAGGAAAAATACCTTTGGGGAGGCCGAGACGTAGATGGGAGGATAATGTTAAAATGGATTTGAGGGAAGTGGGGTATGTTGATAGTGACTGGATTAATCTTGCACAGAATAGAGACCGATGGCGGGCTTACGTGTGGGCAGTAATGAACCTGCGGGTCCCTTAAAAGCCATTTGTAAGTAACTAATACGCCTACTCCTTATACTGCTGCTGTTGCATTTTTATTACTGATTTTACTACATTTCAACTAACGTACCATATTAGAAAGTGTGCATTTTGAGAAAATAAAACTTTCAAGATTGATATGTATATACTGAATGTGTTATCGAGAGCAGTCATTTCTTTACCAGTTTATTTACCTCAGATATTGTAGCAAAGTCTGGTTACCTAATTATCAGTATATTTATAAACCACAAGCACATATTTTCAATGATGTGTCCTATGCGTTGTAATACTGTATAGGCAAAAACCTGAATTTAAGGATGGATATAGGATATAACTCAAAGTAATTTGGGGGAAGCAGCTCGATAGTCAAGGCAGGGTATTACTGTCTTACTGAAAAATTTGATTGGACACTTCAGAAATGAACGTGGAATCCCAGGGATAGGAAACCAATGAACTAAACGACCAACTAAAGCTATCTTCTTTATTTACTCTCCTTCTTAGGAACACTCGCTCGATCTGGACAGAGTTCAGCAGGAACTGAAGGCAGAAGTATCCACAGAGGAGGGTGAACTGTTGAATAAGAGGTAAGTGTAGTGTGTTACTTTTGTCTTCCAGCCCTCCACAGTTTCATGTATATGACGAAAGGACTTACATTTCTCATTCATTCATTCTCAGTGCCCTGCCCAAGGGCAGATCTTTCATTGTAAACAGCATTCTCCAGTTTTTCCTAATTTCTGACTCCCTCCCAGTCTTCATATATGATCCATACGTCTTAATGTCGTCTATCATTTGATATCTTCTCCCCTGAACTATTTTCCCGTTCACTATTCCCTCCAGTGCATCCTTCAGTAGGCAGTTTCTTCTCAACCAGTGACCCAGGCAATTCCTTCTCTTCCTGATTAGTTTCAACATCATTCTTTCTTCATCCACTCTTTCCAACACAGCTTCGTTTCTTGAATGAATTTAAATACTATTATAGTCACAATCATGCCATGGTATGAAAGAAAAATTACACAACCTCGAACGGGAATCGAACCTGCGACAGGAAGTCATGATTGTGACTATAATAGTATTTAAATTCATTAATATGTCACATCAACGGACGTATATACGTCACCAAACATCGTAAGATGAAGATTACATTCGTTTCTTATTCTACCTGTCCATTTCACACACTCCATCCTTCTCCATATCCACATAACAATTGATTCTAGTCCTTCTCTTCATTTCGTGTAACATCCATGTTTCTTCCCCATACAATTCTACACTCCACACAAAGCACGTCATTAGTCTCTTCCTTAGTTCTTTTCCAGAGGTCCTCAGAAGATGCTCCCTTTTCTATTAAAAGCTTCCTTTGCTATTGCTATTCTCCTCTTGACAATCTTGGCAGCAGCTCATGTTACTGCCTATAGTACAGCCCAGGTATTTGAAGCTGTGTACTTGCCCTATTGCCTCATCACCACGTCAGCCGTGACATTTATGATTTCTGAGTAATGAGAAATCTGACTAAGTAGAAATTATTAGTAGGGAGAACTATTTTCATAACAATTATACTTTATCTTGCATATACCTTTTCAACTCGTAATTTCAAATCTGTTATATATAGTTTATTTTATTGGAATAAACGTTATGAAATGTATTTTTATTTGTAAAAACTTGTAGAGAAATTGACATTGCTTCATGTTTTACACAAAAGAACAGGTTCAGTTACTTTCTACAGGCATACCATATTATAAGTATGATTTATATTTTTATATTTTTTATTTCGTTATGAGGACATATTATTAGTTTTGTTTTAAGTCATTTACAATAGATTTTTCTTTTCTATTCGGAATATTATTTTTGGCTATTCTGCCATCCAACTGTTCTATTAGCGTGATATAATTGTTGCTATGAATATTAATTATTTTATGCTCGACCATGCCGAAATGTACTAATTATACACCTGGTAGCTGTCCTTTAATGCATGTCATTAAAGTACACCTACTCATTAAAGTACAGGTCTTCAGCCAATGATAACACAGCTTACATGTGTTCAGCCAATGACAAGTCAGCTTTGTACTGTTATAAAACCGCAAGTATCGATTATTCTCGGATATGCAATTGAAAGAGAATTAGCGAAAAGTCACGGAGACTGGAAATCCTATACTGTCGCAGAAGGTTATGTTCTTTTACTATAACAATTAGCGTTAATTGTAACTAATATTCAAATAAATTCAATTTGTCATCTCGTTTTTCAATGTCGAACTCAATAAACAAGGTTATAATATTATAATATTATCAAGTTTAATGGGATTACATCAAGGTCAATGACATTATTGTTCCTAGGAAAAAATCGTCTGCGCACATCTTACAATTCACGACCTAGAACAAGGTCACTTCCGATCTTGTCAGATATCTACAAATAAAATGTATACATCTGAATACCGGTAATTTCAAGTTAGAAATATGGTCGAGCATAAAAAGTCGTATGAAACTCGCCTATAATGGTAATTAAGAAGCTCGTACTCGCTTCTTAATTCCTATCATTATAGGCTCGTTGCATAATGTACTATAAATGTTTTGTGATTATTTTTAAAAAGATGTGCAGTAATATCCCTCGTATCTGGCACTCAAAAAACTGGCAATACCAGAACAACGGCACTTTTGGCTAGACCAAAAAAAAAAAAAAATAGTCATTCCTGCGAAAGGGAAGAGTTCAATGAAGATGTGAGTGGTTTTCATGGAACGCACACTCCGCATGTTGTGTTTACTCTTTACATTGTTCACGCATGAAAACGTAGACAAAAAAAAAAGTTATGTTCCTGGAGTATATCGTGTAGCATCGGTAAGCTGTCACTTGGACCTTGCAAAGAATGCGCAGAGGCGATATCTTTAAATTTACCACTTGAACTCAGTCGTTTCGAAGGGGTGTTGGATGAGTCTAAAGAGAAAAGTATGAAATTCTCTGTTCCTTCTGTGCCATTTTATTTCAGCACATCTTTCTTTTCCTTTCTATTTCTGTTACATTTTTCTGTCCTTATGCCTTTCTCTGTTTGTTCTAGTTCTTCTTACTCTTCATAGATAGCCTGTAGTTTGTTCCTTTCTGATCTAAGTCTTATTTCTTTTATATAGATGGCTTACTTCTCTCATCTTTCTGTTTTTCCGTATTCTCTGGTTTTGTTCCTATAACCTGTGATGAGTTGAAACCGGGGGAGCAGTTATTATTTTATAATAACATTTGCTAATTGGTTAAGATCCAGGGAGCAGTTAATATTTTATAATAGCGCTTGCTGATTGGTTAAGACGGTGGCGCCAGTTTATATTTCGTCTGTGAAGCGGGTTGTTTGTGGCTAGTGGCGTCAGTACGCTAGAGGGATGGCTTGGAGGTAGTATGTGCGTTGTGATGGGCACGAGCTCCTATGTAGGCCGGGGATCGAACCGGGTTCGATAAGTCTACTAGTAGCTGTGTAGTCCTACGTGTTGTGGGAACCTGCGATAGGATCGCGGAAGAAATAAGTCTGGTGGCGGGCAGCATGCAGACCGTGAGTGTGTCGACAGTTTCAGTTACGTACACGTTGTTGCGGGAACCTACGATTGGATCGTGGAAGAAAGGCTGATGGTAACGTTTACTCCCGAGGTCGGGAAGTTATACTCAGTCATTTGATGTGCTACCTATATTGAACTGGATGCGATTTTCTGCTTAACTATCGGGCAGTCAACTCTGTTTAAATACTGATCGGTATTTTATTTGCAGTTCTGGTCTCTCAAGCTGTGATGTAACTAATAGTCAACCACGGGCTACTAGAAGTTTTATTGCCTTATTCTGGAACGTTTTACTTAGAGATTTCACCAATAAACTTTGTACGAGTACGGAATTTAAAATGAAGGTGTTCATTGTTGTGTGACGTGTGAGGGGTGTCCATTTTCAGTGTAACGATTATATGTGTGTTAAGTATTGGTTATGAGTGAGGGGAGTCGACAAGATGGATGCCAACAAAGAGGAATTACCATTCATGTAAGGTAACCAGTTGGGTTTAACATTACGCTGTGACACATATATATAGTCTGTGTGACGCTATTATTTGGTTTATTTTAAATAAATGTCTGTCTTTAACGTAGGCAATGTGTGTTGTCGACAGCAAATAATGACCTAAGGAATGAGGTACAAAGAAGAATAAATCTGGCTAACAGGGCATATTATTCACTTTTACCAATTGTTAAAAATAAAATAATATCTAGAGAAATCAAAATCAAGATTTACAAAACCCTAATAAGACCCATTATAACATATGGTACAGAAACATGGGTTCTGAATAAAAATACATGCAAACAACTAGCAGTATTTGAGAGGAAAATCTTAAGAAGGATATTCGGAGCAATTGAAACAGTGGATGGATGGAGAGCCAGATATAATAATGAGATATACGAACTGTACAAGGAATCGGATTTGGAGGCGCACATAAGATGTCAAAGACTGAGATGGTTGGGACACGTCACAAGGATGGAAACAACAAGGAAAGTGAAGATTGTCTTCAATAACAACCCAGTTGGAACCAGATTAAGAGGAAGACCGAGAACAAGATGGTGGAACTGTGTACGAGTGGATGTGAATAGATTAGGAATAAGGAATTGGAGGGAGTTGGCAATGGATAGAGAAGGATGGAAGAGAGCCATAGAGGAGGTTAAGGCCCACCTGGGCTGTAATGCCAAATAAGAAGAAGAAGAAGAAGAAGAAGAATGTGTGTTGTCACTTAATTACCTCGGCGAACTGATTACCATCTTGATCATAACGTTTCATGGCAGGGTTATTTGGTATAATTATGATATTTATCATTTATTCCACCGATCAAAAGTTCTACCAGACCCAGCTGCGGCGCACTACAGCGCACAAAAATTTTATTAGAGTGATAAATAGTATCATGGCTATTACCGCTAAGCCCTGCTATTGCACAATGAATTCCGCGAAATGCAAGCGAAATGTTCTTATGCTCAAATCATCGAGCATTACTTCATCGTCTTCATATTTGCGACATTGGCTACACTGCTCTTCACGTCATATGACTCACATGACCGCCATTTAAAATTGTCATAAGGTTACGAAAACTTTTAATATTTTTTACGGTAGTATGTATCACTGTATTACAATAATTATGAACTGATTAATGTACATTACCGTATTCAGTACTAAAAATTAACATTCTACGTATTTCAAAACTTAATTTTTAAATATCTGTATAAAAATTACTAAATTTGAACGTGGAAAAAAAATGTTTGTGCAGTACAGTGTGTCTTTACATAACCTATAAACGTAGTTTCCAATTATTCGGCAAAATCAGTTATCCGCCACTGGCTTTGTCCCACAGTTGCCGGATACAAGGAATTCTACTGTACTTCTACTTCACCTTCCTTCCTCTGGAGCTTAAGTCTGAAGACTCTTAGTTGTGGTTTAGTATTTTTCTGTTCTAGTTACAATAATGAAATGTTTATTGATTTATAAATGCAAATCTATACACTTGCTTATATTTTGGATTATTTCTCAATTCGTTATTTCATATAAGCTCTACATTTATCTATTTTCATATTTATACTACTTCATGATGTATTTACGTATTTCAGTATTTAGCTGTTTCTGGTAAACAAACTCTTCTTATATATGTTTTTTGTCTTTATTGGTATTTTACATTCCACACTCTACACTGTCCTAAGATGTGCCTTCTGCTCACAATCTGATAGTGTTAATTCGAAAGTGCCATAAGAATTATTTTCAGCAAGTTTTCATTAATAGCTCTCATTTTATGGATCTCCTATTCATTAATCAGTATTCAGTATACAGAATCGTGAACTAGTCCTTGCTCGATATAACTCTATAGCTTATTCTGGGAAGCACAATAGTTAATTTCAAAGGCCTTTAAACTGGATGACTAGATTATAAGTCAACCAATGAGCCTGGAGAATTCACTGGTTAGGTGGCTTGTTCCTTGATGTCATGGATGGCATCGTGAGGTACAGTGATAACAACCAAAGGTGATACGCCATATGCAGTGTAATCCTAAACTCTGCATAGACTGAATGCTTGTCTTTCTTAACTGATTTGTATAGTCTGTTAAGAAAATTGGAATGGAATATAATTGTTGTAGTTACACAATCCTCCACCAGCAGGGGCGGCTTTCGAAGAGGGGCTGCAGAGCTGCAGCACCCCCAGACATTTGTGGCTCTTGTCTCGTTTTATGTTGTGAAAAACATTTATTATACAGTCTCTATGTAGCAGATCGAATTTTTAAAAACATTTCGCTCTCAGTGACATGCACGCAATCATTAGTGAAGTCACTTCCTCCCCTGGTGTTGCCAGAGCGAAACCAGAGACAAGGACTATAGGGTGAACTCCCATGGAGCTGCCAGTCTCGTCTCGGATGCTTTGCGCGTTAGTTTTACCCCTCCTCCCTGTTGCCCCTTGCTGTGAATCCAGAGTTTCCAGGCGCTGCAAAATTTGCAGCAGTTTGTCAGTAGTGCGCAGTTTTAAATACATTTTCTTTAACGTTGTGAGTATAACAAGTGCAACAATGTTTAATTCTGTACAATATTTACAGTCTATTCAGTTCAGTACCTTAACAATTCAGGAGAAATGTGAAATTAAGTGCCCATTAGTTGAATCTCATAATGGAAAGAACCACTAAACAAAATACAAAGCTCGCATATTTTTTGCTAATTTATCCAGTATCCCTGCTTTCTTCTCTCGATCTGCATACAGTCTATATTAAATTAATGTGTTTCAAAGACAATTCCATCAGCTGGGGCAACAAGATGGATTTAAAATAAGAACAGTAAATGTAGTTCATGAGAAGAAGGAGCCATTGCTAGAATGTTTTCAAACCATAATGGAATCTGAAACAACTAACAACATCACAATAAATGAGGCAAGCGCCCTGGTGCGTACTCTTGAAGATCCTGAATTCAATTTCTGGCTCAGTTATTTTTTTCATTATTGATGTATCATGTAGATATATTATACAACCAACTACAACATCGCCAGTTAGATATTTCTAAGGTTCAAATCTGCAAATAAAAAATTAAATTATGGTTTATTTAACGACACTCGCAACAGCAGGCATTATATCAGCATCGCCCAGAATTTTGTCCGCAGGATTCTTTTAAATGCCAGTAAATCTACTAACATGAGCCTGTCTCATTTAAACATAACTTACAAGATAAGGCGCATGGAACTAATATTTAAATAAAGTAAGTTGCTTGGTTTATTTTTGTATGCAGCCTCCCTTAATTCAATACCCACGAGCCGCCACTGTCCACCAGTATTTAATTGCCATTCATTTGTCTGTACAAAATCCACTCGTGCTGCCACGACATTATTTCAAAATAAATGACCGAAATATACGCACTCTACATCATACTATGATTCATAAGTTTCTCTATAAATTTCGGGAAACAGGAAAAGTATATGATGAGTTACAAAGAAAACATTGTACAGTGCTGAAGCACAAACATAAAATGCTACTGGGAATGTTACTGCAACATTATGTTCAGCATATTTCTCAAGTAATGAGACTTTTCTACATTTTCGCAAAGTTGGACACGAAATTACGTACGTTAAAAATCCAGTAGCTTTACCATGATGAACGGTCTGCACAAGAGGGAAACAAATTACGAAATATAAAGAATACTGTTCGAGTTTGGGATTCGTCCACAAGAGCATCACGACACGAGGAGATTTTACTCACCTGGTTGAGGATTGGCCACTGTCATCTGACACATGGCCATCTCCTATGTGGCGAGCCTCAGCCGGAGTGTGATATGTGCCGTGTTCCAGTTACAGTGGAACATTTTGTATTACATTGCAGAAAATATGACCGTGCCCACAGGCAATATGGAATTCAGCCGACATTACGTGATGCTCTTGGAAATGATTTTAATTGTGCAAATGCAGTTCTGAGATTTTTATCGAATACAGGATTGGATAAGGGGATTTAGCTTTTATTGACCTGTTTTACTTATCCTCCGGGCCCTTTACATCCGGAGGTCACATTTGTTGTTTTGTATTTGATTTTATATTGTTGACATTTCGGACTTTATACATCCGAATATTTTATAAAATTTTATTGTTTTTGAAATCTGATATATAATTTATCTCTGGTGGCCTTAGTTTTATTATTTTATTTGTTCGTTTGAATACCACCCAGGGTCCTTGAATTGCTCACTTTTACGATTCTGTACAAATCACCTTGTGATACCGCATTTGTGTACCTTGTTTTGCCGTGACAACGCTTTTTAGTTTCTTTAGCACTCTGATTATAATATTATTTATGTCTTTGTTTTATGAAGAATTTTTAGATAAGGGCGCAAATAGCCATAGTAGCTGACGCGCCCTTTTTAAACCCTACTACTACTATTTACCACGGTGGAAAGTTTAAACTAAATGATATGATGTATTTAGGAGTAGATGTATATTTTGTGAATGGATTTTGACTTAAAGTGCAAGATGGAGAAATTAGTTCAAATCTCATTTGTTTTCAATTCAAGAGTCCTTGAACTTAATTGGATATGTAACAAAGCTGACGATATTGGAATTCCGAAATACTTAATCTACTACATGAGAAACCACTTCCCGACCAAAGAATAGGAGTGTGGCTTGGTGTTAACAGGGACGGAATAGTGAGCCCATTTGTTTTTAGGAAAAATTTATGTGATTTACAGGGTGTCAAAAATTAAACCTAGAAACTTCTCTGGAATGACCGTCAATTAAAAGAAACACACAAAAGCGAAAGGTTTCAATTTTCTAACTCAAATAGTTCTTCAGAAGTCGGATAAACACGATTTGTGATTACACAGTGTGTTGGTGTACATATTTACTTTACATATGCTGTCTGGCATCGAAATATTCAACTTTTGGAATCCGAGATCAACTCTCGACAGACTGCCTAATCACTCTGAGTTCTGATGAATTTAAAAAGTTGAAATCATTTAGCGAAAAGAAACAAAACATCGGAAATCACTCTCCTAATAGAACTTGTGGTTTTCAGTAGCATAGTTCTTTATTTTGTGGCTACTACCACAATTAATTTGTCAATCTATTTGTGAAAAGTTTTACTGACAATCACCAAAATCCGTCAAAACTAATCTCAACTAATAAAAACTAGTTTAAACGAATGCTGTTGGTTAAATTCAGTCTTACCTAGTTAAAGTAGTTGTAACTTATATTGTATTGTAGATCCCATCATGTCAATTCAAACATCCCTCAAGGGCTGAGAAATTGTAAAACATCCTTCAAAAGGTAAAAAGTTACTTTAAGTTATGGAACTGATCAAAGTAGTCAGTTTCTTTTATATTAAACATAATATCATAATAGCCATTCTCATTCACGTATTAATTACTGCTTTACTGATCAACATACACAGCTATTCTTTAGAGATAAATGAAAGTGACATTGTTCTGAGTAAAAGTAAAATTTGAGAATTATTCTATCTTTATTTATTCAAGCGCAATAAAATAGTAACACAGCATTGCATCAAAGTTTTTTCAACAAGAAAACTGCCTTTTTAATGCATTAATGAGGCTGGTAATGAATTTTTTAACCTTTGTTTAGTATTGCTGCTTAAAGAGGATAAATTGTACTTTCATATTCACAGTATTAAAAATTGTCAATCTAAGCGTTTGGTTCCAGATTATCCCGACTTTTTTAGTGTGTCATTTTAGCCATACTTGACCTTTTGGAATACTGTGCATTTCAGTGATTTACACCGCCTATCACAGAGTTCTACGAAACTGTACAGCAATCCCCTGCAGATGCTGCTTTCTGCCGGTTCTCTGCTAATCTAGCCACTCTGTAATTATTATACGAGTAGCGTCTCAGTCAAGCAATATGTAGCCGACATGGTAGCCAATGCATGCAGTCAACAAATGTTGATTACTGAACGCATCAGAGATAATGTAGATAGGAAATATATTACTTGCAACTTACAAATGAGTTTTAAGGAACGCAGAGGTTCATTGCCGCCCTCTCATAAGACCGCCATGGATCCCTATCCTGAGCAAGGTTAATCTATTAAAGATATTTTTATTAATTTGTCCTACAGAATAATATATGTAATATTGACAATATGTGAGGAGAAAAATTCGCTCCGGCGCCGGAGATCGAACCCGGGTCCTTGGTTCTACGTACCAAGCGCTCTAACCACTGAGCTACGCCGAATTCAATCCACAGCACCGGACCGAAATTCCCTCCTTGAATGTTTCCCTTTTGGCCTGACTCCAAGTTCGGCATATATGTTGACGTATATGTCCAATGTCAACTGCCATTATATTAGGAGCACACTCAGTTGAGTGACTTATTTGGCCGGGATTCCGCAGTTAAGTGCACAGTAATCTGTACAGACATATGCACTGCTAGCTATGAGAATATTAAAGATATTTTTATTAATTTGTCCTAGAGAATAATATCTGTAATATTGACAATTAATATTTGAGGAGAAAAATTCGCTCCGGCGCCGGGGATCGAACCCGGGTCCTTGGTTGTACGTACCAAGCGCTCTAACCACTGAGCTACGCCGGACAAATTAATAAAAATATCTTTAATATTCTCATAGCTAGCAGTGCATATTTCTGTACGGATTACTGTGCATTTAACTCCGGAATCCCGGCCAAATAAGTCACTCAACTGAGTGCGCTCCTAATATAATGGCAGTTGACATTGGACACTACGTCAACATATATGCCGAACTTGGAATCAGGCCAAAAGGGAAACATTCAAGGAGGGAGGTTCGGTCCGGTGCTGTGGATTGAATTCGGCGTAGCTCAGAGGTTAGAGTGCTTGGTACGTAGAACTAAGGACCGGGGTTCGATCCCCGGAGCGAATTTTTCTCCTCAAATATTTAAGGTTAATCTAGTCTCTACGATCATATCCCACCTCCCTCAAATCTTTCCATCTACTTCTCGGCCTCCGCAAAGGTCTTTTTCCCTCTGGTCTTCCAGTGCTGTAGTCGTGGAAGAGACTCAGTCCCATTCCGAGGCTTATGTTGAGGTTTCGTAATAAGCTGTTCTTTACGATAATGGATTGTTAGCCCTTTGCCCAACCCTTAAGCTGGAGGCCCACACCTTATGAGCTGTCCACGACTGCTTATTCAATATATTCGAAGCTACCCTTCATACGTGGAGGCCGTCTCCTCTTTGATATTTATATGTTCATATGCATGGATGTATATTTTTCTCACCACATTGACGACTGTATAGATTGATCAATTTTCTTTTCAGCGTTGCCGATAATGTTCAGAGCAGTCTATCGTCAGAATGCGACGAGATAGCTGGTGATGGCAAATTAATACAGAGTGGCAGCAACAGACTTGATGGTTCCGGCGTTATATGCCATGATTCTATCAAGTGTAATACGTGTAACAAGGTGTTTTCAAGGCCACAATCTCTAAAACGTCATTTCCGAATTCATACATTAAAAAAGTCATGGAAATGCGATGTCTGTGGGAAGTGTTTCTCAGTGTCGGCACAACTAATAAAACATTCCCGCATACACACAGGGGTGAGGCCACACAAATGCAACGAGTGTGGAAAATGTTTCTTCGAATCATGCCGTTTAAAAGAACATGAACGCACACATACAGGCGAAAGGCCTTTCAAATGCGACGTATGTGAGAAGTGTTTCTTAGTGTCTTCTCAACTAATTAAACATTCCCGGATACACACAGGGGAGAGGCCATACAAATGCGATGTGTGTGGAAAATGTTTCTTTGAATCGTGTCATTTAAAAGAACATGCAAACACACATACAGGCGAAAGGCCTTTCAAATGCGATGTCTGCGGGAAGTGTTTCTCGCGCTCGGGAGGCTTGAGAGTACACTCACGTTTGCACACCGGCAGGACACAATCTAAATGCGATGTATGTGGAAA
This sequence comes from Periplaneta americana, assembly GCA_025594305.2. NCBI lineage: Eukaryota > Metazoa > Arthropoda > Insecta > Blattodea > Blattidae > Periplaneta > Periplaneta americana. The sequence continues at coordinate 10,066,396 of JAJSOF020000042.1, forward strand.
GTTATTCTGGCAAGCAGCGCATCTCAAAATCCATGCGCGCCAACACACAGGCGAAAGGCCTTTCAAATGCGATGTCTGTGGAATGTGTTTCTCACGGTCAGGATTACTAAAAGATCACGTTCGCATTCACACAGGGGAGAGGCCATTCCAATGCCACATATGTGGAAAGTGTTTCTCACATTCGAGTCATCTAAATCATCACATTGGCATCCACGCAGTGGAGAGGCGATTCAAATGTGATCTGTGTGGAAAGTGTTTCTCACACTCTGTATACCTAAAGAAACATTCGTTGATACACAGCGACAAAACATTCAAATGCGATGTGTGCGGATTACGTTTTTCGCAATCACGACTTCTAAAGAGTCACTTACACCTACACACAGGCGACAGACAATTTATATGTGATGTGTGTGGAAAGAGATTTTCGGATGCAGGGAGTCACAAAAGACATACACGCCTACACACGGGCGAGAAGCCATTTAAATGCGATGTATGTGGAAAGAGTTTTTCGGATGCGGCATGTCGAAAAAGACATAAACGCTTACACACATGCGAAAGAGATTTTGAATGTGATCAATGCGGAAAGACTTTTACTGAATCTGGATATCTGAAAAAGCATGAATTCCTACACACAGGCGAAAGGCCTTTCAAATGTGATTTCTGTGGAAAAAGTTTCGCGCTTAAAGCTAGGTTAAAGTACCATACACGCCTTCACGCACGCCAGACGTAATTTATGCGTTGTCTGTGTAAAATCCGGAGTAATACGAAAACTGATATAGGTTACACATAGACGCTTGCATTCATGAATGTAAATTATGTGCAAAGTGAATCTAGGTTATAGGATATGCTGCAGTTCATCACACTTTTATCCTTCGAAGTAGGGGAGAGTGGTCCAGAATGAGACATGTTCCACAATGAGACATTCCCTCTAAAATCTGAATGGTTTAGCCGAGAAGTGTCTCACCCTTGTGGCAACCTACATGAACTATTAGGTAGTAAGTTTTCAAGATATCGAATCGATCACCTTCGACATTCTCGTCTTAGTAATCATTACGCCATTTTCCAGTGTGTACGTGAATTTTTTGCCTCAGCAGTTGAAGTGTCTAGTTGTCTGTTCAGTCAGGTAAGAAAGATGTGATTTAGTCCAGGTGAAGTACATATTCATTTGCTACAAATAACCGTAATCAAAAGCACCTAGTTGTCTTAGGAAGTTTACCATGATCTGTTACATTGTAAGAAGTATTGTGGGGCAGAATGAGGCACTACTAAATTGCTGTCTCATTGTGGACCACGTTAATACGATAAATTATGTACAATTACGTATTTGATGTTTCAGAAATGGCTAAAAATCGCTAAATTAATATAAAGGATACTTCACAGCTGAAAGTATGTAATATGCTGTAAAACTTGTTCTAGAAAAAAAATAAGCATTTTATAGGGCAAGAGATAAATGTGATTGCCATTCCAGACACTGGCATACTATCTTAAGAAGACTCCCATAAAAACAAGAGCTGGAAAGAAGGCAGAGAAAGAATTAAAACAGAAAAAAAATAATGTAATGATGAAGGAAAAAAGTTACACAGAAGATATATCATCCCTCTGAAGAGATAGATGTAGCAAATTCTAACCATTCATCTTCTGGACGTGATTTCGAAGTTGAAAATTATCTGTCATCAATGGACCAACAACCGAAGAAGCAGATGTGAATGACTTTGTTCTCGTAAAATTTCAAGGTAGTGAGAAACATTTATTTCGTATTGGAAAAGTGCTCTCTTGTAGCACTAAGAATTACAGTGTTTCATTTCCAAGGAGAAGTGCTAATATAGGAACAGTTTCATTATTCCAGAAGTGCCAGATGAAGCATTGGTTAATAAAACTGAAATTACAATGATTTTGCCAAAGCCACCAACTTGTCAGACAAAAAGGCAGCATCGAGTTTGCTGGTAACGTTCATTGACTCCATGACACATAACCTGACTACATAGCATATATATATACTCATCTGATGTTTGTAGAAGTCATATATGTCACTTCTTTGATATCATAATTATATTAATCCATCAGAAAATAAAGTGTCTCATTGTGGAACTGTCGCTCTCTCAAGGTGGAACACCATGGTCCACTACGAGACATTTTGCCACTTTGTACGAGTCAGCTTGTAATCTGAAAATCATAATTAGCACAAATTTTTTAGATAAATCATAAAATGTAATAATGCTCGAACATTGTTCACAGATAAATGTCAATATCCACTGCAAACATTAATGTAAAAAAAAAATTAACAAATTTTCCTGTCTCAAGGTGGACCACTCTTCCCTATAGTGCCGATATTTTTAATTTTAAATTGTAAAAAAACTTATCGGATATTCTAAAATTAGCCCAGGGTTTGCTGCCATACGATCGAACTAAATAATGAATGTTTACATCATAAACATATTTACGTGAAGACAGTGACAATACAAATTTACATAGTTTTAAATGTATATCCTGTTCTCAGCTAGTTGTACATATATTAAATTCCATACATTTTGTCTGTATTAATATTATATTAAATGCATTCATTTTCTGAAAGAATAGTAAGAGTGTTGTATTGTTTATTTGTGTGTGGGTTTGTTTTTTCTTTGGTACTTTCTGTTTAGATGCTGATTTTAGTGTAAGAGTATTTAGACTCAGATGCTTGGGAATATATATATATATATATATATATATATAAAAATTGTTATTTTCTGTGAGTTCCTAAGAAAGCAGTAAATGTATATATAACGTAAGATAATTATATAGATATAATATGCATAATACTCGTTTTATCGTCCACACCTGTGGAGTAACGGTCAGCGCGTCTGGCCGCGAAACCAGGTGGCCCGGGTTCGATTCCCGGTCGGGGCAAGTTACCTGGTTGAGGTTTTTTCCGGGGTTTTCCCTCAACCCAATACGAGCAAATGCTGGGTAACTTTCGGTGCTGGACCCTGGACTCATTTCACCGGCATTATCACCTTCATTTCATTTCAGACGCTAAATAACCTAGATGTTGATACAGCGTCGTAAAATAACCCGTCGTTTTATCGGAGTATGGTGACGTCCATCAATGCTCCTGATAAAAACATGTAATCCTGCATAATTTGAAGGAAAGTATCTTGTCCTTCTCATTGGAGTTAAGAAAAATGTGTTATTTACTTTACTCTCATTCTAACATAATACCTTTTGGGTTGTAGAGCTCTCTTTTACTAAATTGAATCATATTGTTGAGAAAATCATTCCGAAGTTCCGAAGTGCTGAACATCTTAGGGAAAAAGTCGTGTTATATGCACTTTATAGCGAAAATAAATTACCTTGGGTAAATATTTAATAAAAGTTGAAGTCAGTTATTTAAATACATCAAGATCAATGAATCTATTATGTCTTCAGAGCCAGGGAAGTGTAAATGATTAAATTCTTTTTCAAATTATAAAATTACATTGAATGTAATGTGTGTGAAAAGTTGTAGGTGGTTCTACTAAATTGTGCAGGTACTGTATGTATGCTAAATTGTTAGATTTTGTTTTTAATTTTATAATTGCCATAAGCTATTTGATATTACAAGGTTACTCTACATTAGAATGAGAAAATTTACAACGTCTGTAAAATCGTAGAGCAAGTTGAGATTCGAATATGAGAAAAAAAAACTTCTATGGAAGGATTCACATTGTTGTAATATCTGGAATTCCGTTGATACAATGGACCAAACCAGAGTTATTGGTAATATATTGATCAATTATTTATATGTATCAGTGGCAAATAATGCAGTGAGTTATCGGGAACGAATTAAAAATATTTCCCTGCTATTGACATGTACGCAAAACAATTCTTATGACAAAATTTCTAAATTTTCAATCATTTGAAACCAATCCAAACGAGAATTGTGTTCCCTTTGTCAGTACATAACCGAGCTGATGTGTTGAAAATCTGTAATCTGTGTTGGTCCTCCAACTTCGGTCTGTGTACTGCTGCGATTACTGAGTCAATATTTTGAATATGTTCCTGAAGTGAAACATCTTCAGCCAACGTGTCAGTCTAATGTAATGAAAGAAAATTCTGTGACGGAAGCAATAGTCGGTGCTGTACCTGCATGTAGTTTTTCTGTTATTGATTTATTTTGGCGCAGAGGAAAAAAATATGAAGTAAAAATAAAATAAATAATGGACTACATTTGCTAAATCTACTCTGTGTCACTCCAGTTAACCATCCAAAGTACGCTAGTGGGAGGCAGCTGTTTTCTCCAATTTGCCTGTTGAAACCTGTCGTAAGATTGTGTTATGCCTCAGGGCTTAAAGAAGCCCTGTAACATGATTTCCATTTAGGCATTAATTTCGAGACAATCCAGGAAAAGTTTCTCGATAAGGTGAAAGCAGCGTATTTATATTAAGCTAGAAACGCAAGGTAGTCCCAGCTTGCGAAATATGTGGTTAAGCAGCGTTTCTCTCCTGAGAACGAGGAGAGTGGCGAACCTCTGACTCGATAAAAGTTATGTCGCACGTGTATGTATTATGACGAAGCCTATCACTGTATGTTTAATGGCTTAATAAATTGAATTGGATTGATCGACAGCGATGAAAGTAATTGTTAAATATTATGTTTTATTTAACGACTCTCGCAACTGCAGAGATAATATCAGCGTCGCCGGATGTGCCGGAATTTTGTCCCGCAGGAATTCTTTTACATGCCAATAAATCTACTGACATGAGCCTGTCGCATTTCACACTTAAATGCCATCGACCTGGCCCGGAATCGAACCCGCAACCTTGGGCATAGGAGGCCAGCGCAATACCAACTCGCCAACCAGGTCGATGCGATGAAAGTATTCTGGCGCCATGAATCACAGTTGGACTAATCACATTGGTCCAGTGAAATTAATAATGTATTTTAATTGGTTAAATTAAAAAGCGCATTGTTCGAACTCATTTCTTACGTAGTCCCAACAAAGGTACTTATTACTGTATTGCACCGAATGGATTTAATTGTAATAGAGGATTGAATAAGATGGCATCCTAAAGCATGTATAGGTATAAACAAAAAAGGAACTAATGCCCATCTCACCTGCTGGGTAGCGTGCGTGGGTGATGCCACAGTCGGGAAGCTGGCAAAAGAACATAAAAAGCGCTTTGTTGGAGGACGAATGGACAGTCATAGTGGAGAAAGAGGCTGAAGCAAGGAAATAGATCATAATGGCGTCAGATCCGTCTATGGATATTTCATGTAAGTAATTCATCATCTTTGTAAATTCAATAAATCAAATATAGTTTTCTTCATAATTAAATTAATCTTGAATCTGAGTTGAGAAACCAAGTAATTTTCCTATATATCCTGAGAGAATCAGTTCATTCAGTATAAGCGTCCCTTTTTTTCCATTATATTATAATGGTGGTGTCAGAAACCCTGATAAGTTTCAGTATGGTACGAGTATTTAGTGGGAGTCGAATGCAGTAGTCCTCTGTCCAGCAAACCATGCGACCAAAGTTTTCGCGTACAACTGGTTTCATTCTGCGCGAAAAAATAAAAGAATAATCCGGAAAACTAGTACTTACAACGAAATCATAGGATCATCACTAGTAACTGCACTTCTGAGATAACTAAACCTAATAGATATAATAATAACATTATTTAAAAAGTAATCCTAAAATTAATTTACGTAAAATGGAAATAATATAAAGTTCAATTCCACCCGCTATTTTCTTCTTCATTCATAAATAATCTCTCCCAGGGTTCTGTAAAGCATTGACACAAAAACACTACGAAATCTTTAAACTTCGCAAGCTGTTGATAAATTACCTTCTACTTTCAAAATAATTTTTTCTTGAAAATGGTGGATCTCTCTTTAATATGGTTTGGGATATTTTATTAACATATGATGTAGTTTCTGGTTTCTTTTGCGCTATTTCGCCGGTACCCTGTATGGATGGGCGGCCCAACTGTATTAGAGACAGCGGCAAGAAATGGTATTTCGCGGGTTTGCGCTGTACCTATAGTAAGATGTAAAGAAGAAAAAATTATAGACATCTTTGTCACATGGTTGTTTTTACGTAAACTGGTATCCGAGCTGCCTTGATCACCTCATTGTGGACATGCACACATAAATTCACATTATTAGGTTTATGCCTGTTAATTTGTATTAATATTAGACGTGGCTAATGCTGCAGACTGTCAGCTGAAACAAATATATCTTCCACTATATTCTTCCACAGAGGTAAGTATATTTTTACATTATATTCTATATAACCGTAAATTACATACTCATCTTCAAAACAGGACTTGGATCAAACCAAGATAGAACTGTTGAAATAACAGCACCCACACACTTTTTGTCTGCATTCCAATCCATCTCTGCTTTGTTGTGTACGTCTGTTCATAGTGGAGAAATTTATTTTATTCTTTGCACTGCCGTATAAAAATTGGGGCCAGTCTTTGATATCGCTCCCAACAACACACACCACTAATGTCTAAGGTTAGTGGGTTAGTTGAAGCATTATTTCAGTTACTGTATGAGGCCGAGGAATTGTGTACTGTGGGCAAGGTGCGAATTAAGATTTCTGACGAAGGGGGGGGGATATAATCCTAAGATAGAGAATACCTCATTGGCGACAGAGGCGATCTCAACCTCATTCGATACGGCTCAACGTTTGGTTGCACTGAGTTGCTTGTCTTGTATCTTGATCATAATAATAATTATATCCATGAGCAGTCGACCTGGTTGGCGAGTTGGTATAGCGCTGGCCTTCTATGCCCAAGGTTGCGGGTTCGATCCCGGGCCAGGTCGATGGCATTTAAGTGTGCTTAAATGCGACAGGCTCATGTCAGTAGATTTACTGGCATGTAAAAGAACTCCTGCGGGACAAAATTCCGGCACATCCGGCGACGCTGATATAACCTCTGCAGTTGCGAGCGTCGTTAAATAAAAAAACATAACATATCCATGAGCAGGCTTGAGATATGATGTTTAATTCCTAAGTTATTGATTGTTGTCAGCTTGCCGGTGACAATATACATCAATATTATTTTCTTTGCTTACTTTCTACTTATAAAGTAAACTCGTATTAAAACAATTATATTTTGTGAGGGGATAGAAGTTATTCCTGGCAGAGATGTTAATATGAAATTATGAGAGGGGAGCTAACTTCCCAACGGGGGGGCGAATCCCCCTATTCACCCCGTTAATTCGCACTCTGAGTATGGGGACATACAGAAGTTTCACCAATGTTGAATTGCTAGTATAGTGAGGTTAGTTGGGGACGCGCCCAGCTATCAATGTGTTGGTTACCGCGAGGAACACGCGCGCGTCTCCTGCACTTTTAGGCCTACAATTCTACTGACAATGCTTAAAATTTACAGTACTTACTAAGCTCACATTCGTTGCTCAAAATGTCCTCCATTTACTGCAACACACACTTGACATCTTTTTTATGAAATTTGCAGTCACTCGCAAGTTCTTCAGCATTGATAGAATTTATTGCATCTCTTATATCCTATTTAAGTTCGTTTATGGAGTGTGGATTTCTTTCATTCTGTAGGGCCTTAATTTAAGTAATTTTGTCGCTACACGAGCAGAACTTTTACTTATTCCAGTTTCCACTGAACGTCTGAGGGATTTTTGATGACTGTTTCGATCTTTCGTCAATCTCGTCTAATTACTCTTCCTACAGAACATGGCGTTCTCTTTTCGATTTTTCATCGTTTATCGAACCTGTCCGCATGAACTTCTTATAAAGTCGTATTGTACTGGCTGTTGAACGGGTATCTCTGGAAATCTGTATCTTGTCGCCCCACAAGATTTTCATGTATGTATTGTATAGATAAGTACGTTCACGTAATGAACAGTAGCCTACATAGAGCACTTTGATCTTAAACTTTTAAGATTATTGGTACAGCTTTCACTGCCAACTTACTTCTCACAACACAACAGAACTAAAGTGAAACTACAGTGTCACTGATTGCTTGCGCGCCGAGAATGTGGACGCACTATTCCTGGTGTTCATGCCATCTCTTGGCGGGAAACGGCTCCTGCAAACCCGAGCATCCCCAACTGACCTCACTGTATAACATACAGTATATCGACGGATAATGCCTTTCTAACAACTTCAGTCTTCAATTATTCGGCTTTGTTTGTAAAGTACATACAGTAACATCCCCAGAATCAACATGCTCGTTTGCGTCTGTGTGCTACGGAGACGTGTAATTATTCCACATGCTAGTACAGGGATGAGACGATATTAGCTCCCAATCAAAGTAGAAGAGCTCGACCTTAATTACGAGCGCCTAGGGCATCACTACATAGCGTCGTAACGTAGACATCAGGGATGTGCATGCACATGCAGCGAATAAAGGCAGCAATTATTACAATAACTTGCATTAATGAATTTCTGGCTATGTAATAGGGCTAATTACTCAGTTATTTAATATACATGTACATATATAAACAAATCGCAAAGGGAAAGGTTTTTTAAGAACAAAAAAGAAATAGGAAAAGTTAATTGTATGTAAACCATTTTATTGTTAAAAGCAATTATTTATTCATTGATTATTTATTATGTAAATACTTCACTTCATTGGTTAGGAGAAACTAATAGGGTCTACCTGCTCGACGTGTGTGATCTCTAAGTACTTTTGAGTATTTGTTGAAAAAATAGTCGTGATTATGTAATGAGTTTTCTTAGAGTGATTTGTGAGATGCACGTAACACGAAAAAACAAATTGATTAAATTGAGATATTGAGAGCCATCGTAATTTTTGGGGTCTATTATTCAAGGGGATGTGTATGACTTTTAAAACTTCCACAATTTTCGACCAAAATTTGTGAAATTTAAACTATATAAACAGGTCTATAATAATATCATCTGTACAAAATTTGGTGCAATTAGGTCTAATAGTTTTGAAATTATATTTTTAAATATACTGTATTTTATATTGACGTTACTAAAAAAGCTCCTTGCATCAAAGTTTTCAGAATGTTTAGTTCACTTTTGCTCAAAATCTTGAAAATAGTTATTGGAATAACAGTGAATTAGCTTTTTGAGCCTAGTAATAGTATAAGTTAAAGTGCAATCAAAGATAAAATATTATTTTTAAATTAAAGAAACACGTAGTCTATTAGAAGTAAATATCCAGAAACAAGCAACAAATAAAAAATCAACAATACATTTAAAATAAATAGAAGGAGTCTAGATACAATCTACTGACCCAAATTTAAATTAATTTACCTTCGATGTCAATTCCGAAATCAATTTATTTCTCTCTTCTCCTGAATAATGCCTATATTTTCTTTCATGTTGCGTCTCATAATGCCGTTTTATGTTGCTTTTTTTTGTAAATATTTTTTTTTTACACAAGAAACACTGGACTTCGTCACCATGTTCGAAGCATAAATATTGTATCTTCCACTCTTCCTTGAAAGCTTTAAGCGCTTCCGTTCCGTCATGATGCACTGTGTTCTAAGATCTGTACATTCTTTAGCAATGTTTACAGATAAAAGAGCCGCGCATGCGCAGCGGGCATAAAAGAGCTCTCGCTCGAAATTATTAGTCACCATCGCAAGACTGTGCTAGTAAGTATATTAAAATAGCCGACATATTGCATATCAATTTGAGTGTCTTACTATTGTCTTTTTCAGTCGTGATGGAGGAGATCAAGATGGAACGTGAGATCGACCCTCTGACAATAGAAAGAAGTAATAACACAGATATAGGAGAGCAGAAACCTTTATATGAGGTAGACTATGTTGAGAGTGATTACTGATTACTAATTACTATTTATTTTTTAAATACGTCGTTTATAACAATACAACTTATCGTGTGGCGGAAAACCATCCTAGAATGACTCTGGGCACACACACACAGTGAGAAGGCCAATAGCTGACTCTGACCTCACGTCCGCATATCTCAGTGATGATGCACTATCGTCCATCCAGTACAGGGGTATCTTATGGTTATCGTGATGTTCTCTCCTGCCATTGTAAGTGGTCCTTGGAACCAGACTTCGCCACCTATTGTAGGTGTTCAAACTCAGCACAATGCTGAGTGGACTGTGCTATAGTACTGAGGTTAGAGTTTCAGTGCCAAATTTCTTCCCCGATCAAGATTCATATGCTATCGTGCTTGAAAAAATAATTTCTTAAACTAGAAGAGAAGGTTGTTTGTGATGGCTTGCTACTAGTTTCACCAGCAAGGAAATGTTGCTGCGTAAAACATGGTATTATCTTGGTCATAACTTTGAGTTACGCATTAAATAGCCTCCATTCGAACTTATCTGCTGTAGTAATATAAGGAGAGTTGTCAGAGGTCACAGGTAATTTCTGCTTGATTCAACATTTAAGAGAACAACTCTGCTATATTATGGCGCTGATTACTCTCAGAAGAAACATGTAATACAAAAAATTAATTTTCAAATATAGGGATATTTCACAATTCCCGCCATATAGTTTTTGTAATAACTTAAGTCATTCTGAAGTGAAATTTATTTGTAAGTGAATAATATGAAAGTAATAAGCATATACTTGAACATAACAATATCATGTTATAGGTACTATTTGTTATATACAAGACTTTTCACAGAAATGGTTTTGCTATTGAATTTGGAGTAGGTACATGTGTATTCTTTGACATCAAGATTAATAATAATAATAACAATAATAATAATAATAATAATAATAATAATAATAATAATAATAATAATAATAATAAGTAGACAGACTTCAAAAAGAATCACTGGGCTTTCGTGAACAACCACATATGATGATATATTAGAAAATATTTTATTATTTGTTTTTCAGGATGGAATAAAGATGGAATGTAAGGACCACAGCTATGATCTGAAATCAGAGATGGCATTTGATGAAACTCTTGTGCCAATTGACTTTCCTGGCATGAAAAGTGAAGTTGAGGTGAGTGCAGTTTATGAAGTGAGTTGGTCGGTAGTTCTCCCTCTGTTATGCATTGGCTGTTACATTCAGATGTCGGGGGGATATACGAATTTTGCTCTCGTGCTGTCCTTTTGAAGAAATGGATAGAAATGCTATAAATTTCTTTAATCTTTTCGACCCCAATTTTGTTATAGAAACTTCAATGCTGAACATTCACTAAATCATCTACATTTTGATGATTTCATTCCCGCATAAAATTTTTACCATCACTGTTTTAATTTAATTGACAGTACAGCATGGAATGGGCGTTGCTCTGAGTTAATCCCATGGCAGCTGACTAAAGTTGTGCTTTGTGCCTGATTTAGGAAATAATCTTAATTTTTTTTAATTTTAATTTTTAAATTAGTTTATTAGCCAAACTACACATATTTGATTTCTATTTCTTGGTACCATTTATTTGTAATTACAAGGTAAAGTCACAAATCACAAAGACTACTTGTTAGTTTCTTTTCCATCCTCCTCCATTCTGCAGTACCATCCTCACACTGACTGTTACTTAGGGATAATGTATTAATAGTGTCTACAATAAACCAATGGACAGGATTGTGAACAAGGAAATCAAACTAGGAGATGCTTTTCATACTGTGCCATTTATATTTCGGCACGTCTTTCTTTTCCTTTCTATTTCTTTTACATTTTTCTATCTTTATACTTTTCTCTGTTGGTTTTTATTATTCTAACTCTTCATAGATGGCTTGTAGTTTTTTCCTTTCTGATCTAGTTCTTCTTACTTCTCGTAGATGGCTTCCTTCCTCTCATCTTTCTGGTTTTTCCCGTATTCTCTGGTTCTGTTCCTATAACCTGTGATAAGTTGAAACCGAGGGAGCAGTTATTATTTTATCGAGGGAGCAGTTAATATTTTATAATAGCACTTGCTGATTGGTTAAGACGGTGGCGTGAGTTTATATTTGGACTGTGAAGCGAGATGTTCGCAGCAATAGCGTCAGTCTGGTTGATGGACTCTTTCAGGTCAGATGTGTGCCGGCAATTGAGGATGTGTGTGTGATAGGGTACGAGCTCCTACGTAGGCCGGCGATCGAACCGGGTTCGATAAGTCTACTGGAAGCTGCATAGTCCACGGTGTTGCGGGAACCTGCGAGTGTATTGCAGAAGATATTCATGTGGAATTTAGGAGCGAGTTTTTGGATGTACTTATTAGCTTGAACTGCATTCATTTTCCTGACTGACTTGCGTTCAGTCAACTCTGGTCAAATACTGGTCGGTATTTTTATTTCAGATGATCGTTTCTCTAGCTGTGATATAACTAAAAGCCTACCACAAACTACAAGCAGTTCAGTGAGTTGGTTTTGACTTATGTTTTATTTAGTTATTGCAGTAGAACGAATTTAAAGAGTATGGAATTCACGATGAAGGCACCCATTGTTGTGTGACGTTTGAGGGGTGGCCAATTTGTATGTAACGGCTATGTGTGTGCTGAGTGATGGTTATGTCAAGGTTGTATGACAAGATGGATGCCAGCGTGGGGAAGTACCTACCTATGTAAGGTAATTAGCAGGATTTGGTTTTCGTTACTCTATGAAGAAGATATTTTCTGTGCTACGAATTTATTTTGGGTTGTTTATTCAAATAAATAGTTGTGTTTTACATAGTGAGTGTGTGTTGTCACTTGACTACCTCGACACGTAGATTACCATCCTGATCATAACAATTCATGGCAGGGTTATTTTATTATCTAATTGTCTTGTATTCCAATCAGCAAGATTAGATAGATAGGAAGGCCGAGAACGCCTCAATACAAATTATTTCACTTCTGTCAGGAATGGGTAGATGTGAAATAGTTGATATCAGGATTAATAATAGAGTGGACATACTTTAATATTCAGTGGTTTTTCGTCAGAGACTTCTGTTATATGATATAATTATTATGTTCTGCATTTTGCAGGAGGGAAATGTATTAGATCTGCACGTGACTGAAATAAAGACAGAATATATGGACTACAGCTATGATGTGAAGTCAGAGATGACATTTGAGGATTCTGCTGTGTCAGTTGACTTTTCCATCATGAAGAGTGAAGCAGAGGTGAGTGCAATTTATGAAGTGTGTTGGTCGGTGGTTCTCTTTCTTTACTTACGGCTGCTGTATTCAGATCACTAGGGGAAAAGATTGTAGGTCTCACCCTGTCCAATTCTTCGTCCTGTAGTTTGTGAATTTTAAGTTACACTTTTACAGTGCAACATGCTGAAAAATGTTGAAAAATGCTATTCTATAAGGAAGAAGATAAGAAAGAGAATTCAATATCCAATACAATGGCCAACACCTTCCTAGGACTTACGA